>MU843932.1:0-13440 GCA_030867255.1 Colletotrichum somersetense | reverse complement strand
TATCGACACTGGACAACCTAACGACAAATTTCAACGTTTCAGCACGTCTTGCTGCCTTCCTATCAAGTTTTTGTCAGCTCAGTTACTATTTCCCAAGTTTCCTCGTACTAAAAGGTTACAAGATAAAGAATAACGGTTTCCATCTTGTTTCTGGTTCCTACAGTTCTGAAATTGATGTCTGTTTGTGACTGATGCTGTAAAAGAAGGGAAGAGTTTGAGACTCTCGCGTATTTAAGTACTAACATTCGAAATTGAGGAACTCAGAATAAACAGAAGAAGACTGCTGCCCAACGTTACCACACCGTAGAATCGCTTTGCTTTTGATCACTGTTGCCTGTTGGCTGTCTTTCTTTTAAGTATAGCCTTGTTTTACTCCCCGGAATGGTGCATTAGAAGATTATTAGTGGCTTGGTCAAGGACAACCACACAATGCTTGGGAGACCCTATTGGTCCAACGCTACTTGTCGGTGGGTTTCCAGCTGTTCATGTAATACACATAAACCTCATTGCTTCTCTAGATCCTCGAAAAAAAGATCTAAATGAACAGGTTGTTCGGAATCGGCGACAGAATGAACTAAGGAACCCCCCGTTCATCTCCGTTTTGCTTGTATAGCCACCCTTGTTTCATTGCGTTGTTGACCGGTACCGAGGAAAATCATCCCGAACTGGTAGCCAACGCTACGGTCGGCGTTAGCTTCGGTCCGTTATTCTCCTCCATTCTCTTTTCCAACTCCCCAGTCTAACGCCTTGGTCAACAATATGATTCTTACACGAGGTTGTCCACGCTGACAGTGATTAACCATAGCCTAACCAAGACCAGGGCTTCTGGACGTAAGATTAGAAGTTGAAAAGATGACAATAAAATTTTTTTTATAAAAAAAAAGCAAAACCCCCCATTGCGTACACTTCACATCCAAGGCAGCGGGGATCATGATAGTGTTGAATCCGGTTCAGAAGTATATCAAAACATTACTGCCCCGCCCAAACACTCGTTGGTGCCCATTGTGATTATGTCTAGGCATTAGTCAACTTGCAACACCATCAAATAGGATCCACAAGGCCTAAGGAAGAAAATTATGCTCCACGTTACAAACCCTTTATCCCGTTACCAAACCTTTTGCACCGCAAGTCATGACAAGAACTAGGGATGCAACGTCTTGATGTATATAAGCAGAGCAAAGATCAACCAATGTCAAAACATCATGCCGTATCCATGGGTTCAAATTATCGAGGGAAACCCACCATCGGCCGCCGTTAGTCTGCCAGCACCCATCCAGCGTTCACAGAGACCCTCCGTGATTAGTGTAGTTGACGACGAGCCCAGACCTGCGGATCGTCAAGGAGTGGAGGTGATTCGCGCCAGGAGACATGTCATCATCAATAAAGTCAGTCTCCAGCGCAATACCTTTTCCCAGGCCCCGCCGCATAGTGCCCATGGCCATGAGAAATACTCCGTGCAATGCAACAGCACAAATGGGGTGATTTGCCGATGGTCCACTCTCATGAGCGACGTCGTTTGTTTCGTAGCCAAGGATGTTTCGTCCGCGCGTCGTCTCCTTCATGAGTGGACATTGGAGTGCGGGGACTTACCGCCCATCCATCGTCCGGCGGTGAGTGTCGTGGTCGACGATGTCGGTGAAAACAGCGATCTAGACGGTCTGGCCTGCATGCTCATTGACAATCAACCCCACTGCTGTTTCGGGAACATTGTGGTGTACCGGGGTGAAAATGCTCCTGGAAAGTTTCCTGATGATGTTTTCTCCCAGGTCCAGGGTGTGAGAGATAGAAGAAAGAAGGAAAAGACTCTCTGGGACTGGCATACTCTGTTCCGGGTCTCTCGCGGACTCCTGCAGCAGTTAGCATGTGCGCCAGAGTCGGCACCAGGGACGAAAGTGGACGTCAGCTACGTGTCGGCATTCGACATGACCCGGTTACCCCAATCTCTGAGGAAGATGAGCCCGTGGCTAGAAGATGCGTGGGGGGAGTGGGTCCAGCAGGCTACGTCTGTGGACAACCTCCGACAAACGAGGTTGCCCATGCTGGCTAATGCCCTCTCTGTGGATACGACGGCCTTTTACGATGGTACGTAGCTACCCTCCTTATCACGGTACCGGTAGCTGATGAGCCTGAGTAGGGTTTTGCGACAGAACAGTCTATAGGGAGGTGTATCATCAAGCACTGACACAAGCGCTCGCTCGCCAACAGCTAATGCCGGTGGTTGATGCATTGAGAATCGTAACCTCGATGGCGGAGGCAGTGATTGACCAACTTCGTTTGATGAACCCGATAGAACGGCGGAAAGTCCGAGTGGAATTCCTACGTCGGCACAGTGCCAGTCTCGCGTTGACAAAGTCTTCCCGCCTGTGTCTTGCGTGTTTTGTGCAGCCCGTCGATGTGTTTCTCCCTTGTGAATGTGCGCTATGTGAGACGTGCTACCGCGGATACGGCGACGGTAAGTCGACAGGAACTGTAATCACATTCGATAAGTGTGTTTTATGCGCGACAGTGTTTGCATCTGGATGCGCCGTACGTCTGAAGCCGCCCACGGCAGGATGTCGCGTCCTAGCCCTCGATGGGGGTGGAGTGAAGGGTATCGTTCAGCTACGTGTCCTGCAAATGATTCAGAAAGTGACCGGACTACCCATTCAGATATTTTTTGACTTGGCCATCGGGACCAGCGTCGGTATGCTTGTGCCATGCCCCAGATAGAAAACGGGTTCAGAACTGATGTTTTCTCAGGAGGCATCAACGCCTTATCGATCGGTGTCCTGGAATCATCGCTGGACACCTGCGAGAAGAACTTTATAGAGCTAGCGCCCAAAATATTTCCCAAAGCGTCGACGAAGCTCGGTCGATGGTACCAAAAGCTGTCACAATGCGCTCGACTTGTGTTTAAAGACAGCATCTACAGCCCCAGCGGACCATTTCTGAACTCGATCACGGGAAGGGCGAGACTACGAGGACCGCGGAAGTCGCTCTATAACCGGAAGCCGTACGAGCAGATGAAGGTGGCTGTGACGTCCATCGAGTCAAGAACGAGTCTGTCGAAGCTGTTCGCCACGTATACAGGCCATGATACTCGGCACGCCGAGTCCGGCAGCTCGAGGCCCCTCCTGGTCCGAGAAGCGTAAGCATCCGCAAGTTTCGTGCTGTATAGCCTTCTAGCTGATTTTTATCGAATAATAGGGCCGAAATAACGTCGGCCGCTCCTTTGTAAGTCTACACTCATTCAGATGGCAAATCGTAAACGATAAGCTGACATGTATCAGATTTTTCCCGGCTAAACGCCTGGGGTCGCCCACGTCTTCTTATTACGACGGGCTGGAGATCCCATTGCTACACGCGCGCTCTGAAGCGCTACGCCTCTGTCCTCGCAAAAAGGCCCCCGATTATATCATCTCGGCCGGTAACGGTGTCATGAAGGCAACCCCTAATAGCATGGCGAACTCTATATCCCGGTTTGCACACTTCAGTCTGGAATCTCTGTGGGGGCACCGTCAGTATCAGAGGCTTGGCGGGCCGGCGGGCGAGGCTTTCAATGAGTTTCGGATCGACCCCACTCTTGACATGGAAGCGGTGGCGCTGGATGACGCAGATGCCATAGGCAAGCTGGTCGAACAGCTGGACCGGCAGTTCGTCGTCAATCGAGAGCTGCGTCAGCGAATAAGACAGCTGTCGTTGATTATGGTTGCCCCTCTGTTCTATTTCCAATTCGAAACGACACCACGAATGAACAGACGTGGTGAGATATTATGCAATGGCTTCGTTGCCTGCCGATATGAAGATGACTCATCGATTACGAGAGCTCTCGCGGCTCGATTTAAAGGGCTTTCCATCATCGTAGGTGGCAGCGAGTATAGTGTGGCTGCGGATGAGCGGACCGTCTTGCACTTTACGTTGCCATCATGGAGTGCTCCTTTCGACATAAGGCTGAAACACAATGATAAGTCCTCTTCAATCACAGGATTTCCGCAGTCCGCCGACGCTATACTTGAGTTACAAATTCACGGTTGTGGGAGTATTACTAGTGACCTACCGATGCGAAAGATAAAGCGCTCTAGGGTGGGAACCATGTCTCTTCCTCACCCGCGGAAGAAGAGGCGGATATATTTGTGAATGATAAAATAGAAGGAAGATTAACTAGATGTCTTATCACATGACTTTCTGCCTTTTCCTGCGTGTCTACTGAGATTTCTATCTTCTGGGTCTAGGAAACATCTCTGCCTCTACCTACGCTGCAGTTTCAAGCAATTCTCAAAGAGTTTAACAATGAATTTGAATTCTGTATTTGAAACATTGCAAAAACTTCTAAGCTGGGGATCCAATGCGGGAACAGTAGCCTGATAAATCACAGAAAGGATTTCTGGGTAAACCCCCCCTAGGCTCTTGGATATGGAATGTCACTGTCGCTTACTACAGTCATGAGCATATACCTCTTCCTCTTAGAAACACACTAGGGAGGATGGCCCCTGTCCAAAGCCAAAAATGAATTCGATGAAGTATACGACAGGGGTGGGATGCTACTCGCACTGTCATAAGCTACAGCGAGTCCCCATTTTGTTTGCGAACAGGCAACCACAGCCAATGACGTCTGAAACTGACGTAACAGCAGGTTCTGGCTCTCCTAAAGATTGAAAGCTTGTGCAAAAGAGGAGGAGACTTATGCTCCATACTGTAGAATAGGCCAAGCCATTACGAAACTAAGTTCCACGTCTTGTCGTGTGGATGAGACCGAAAGCCGGCACGGTTGGATTGACTCTCCTTGAAACTGGAGAGGGACGATTGAGCCTTGGTCTCTTACAGACTCATAATCTATGACTCCTGACATGGAGGGGGATAGACAGCATAATCATGTCACGAAAGAACATCAGTTGAAGAAAGGTTTCCTAAGATCGGAGCAGTAGATCGGAAGTTTCGTCGCGACTACAAGAGTAGCTAGTTTGAAGTTTGACTTAGTCTCGTTGTGAATACAATACGAGTAATAACGATTACAAGCTAACTTGAGGTTACTATGTACAACAATGCAGCAATCTACCAGTGTGTTGCCCAGATTCGAAGACTTATAACGCTTCAACACTTACTCTACTCTTATCCCATGATGCTAAGAAGGCTAAGAAACATCTGACTGGGCCCCAGCAGGCCCAATCACAATGATAAACAGCTAGGCTACTTTGTTGATTTACGGGCTCCTAGAATCTCATATCAATGATACCCTTGGCCGAGGGTTTTATGTTGTCCCGTTCCTTCAAGGTGGCACAAGCTCGGGGTTCAATTTCATCTTTGAACAGAGCGACAAGGATTGCTTTCTTTGGATTGGGAGGGAAATCTATCTCGTGTGCATGAAGTATGTTTTTTAACCGTTCTCTAGTGGCTTTGTTGGGATCAAATCCTGGTTGAAGGTAATCGACATTGTCGTCACAGCTTGGAATGCTTTCCAAAGCAGCCGTGTTTACCAGTTTCTTTGACGATACAGAGTGTGAAGTCCCCAGCGAAGCATTTTCTGCCTCTGGTTTCCTGGCTGTTTTTTTCCCTTTATGTCGTCCTCTAGTTGCAATTGTAGCACCATTGTTCTCTTTCAAATGAGGCTCGGTCTTTCCGCCGTCAACTTCAAAACATGTTTCATCGGAATGTGGCTTTGGGTCGGTCTGCTTCCTGTTCGAAGCTAGCGCAGAAACCATCTTCGCCTGCTTTTCTCCATTCCCAACCAAATCACTGTTTATATGGCGGATATCTTCGGCTTTCGAGATGGTAGCGATATATTCGTCTCTGTGTTGAATTTCTTGTACAGCATTCTCCAAGTCTTTCTTCAGTTGCGTAACTTGGTCTTTGAGCCGTTCTGTCTTTGCCTTTGTATGGTCAAAATAAGCCTGGCACTGTTTCAAATGTTTCGATCTCTGCTTTTCGTAATGTTTGATAACACATAAGATTTCGTCCTCTTTTTTCTCAAGCTCTTGGAAAGCCCATACTAGCCCTGGAGACTCAATCGTGGCTTTTCCATGTGTTGTGGCTGCACCATCCTCGTTTTGATTACAGATTCCTCTCTGGGATGTTCCATAACCACAGGCACTTTGTTCGGAATCTGCAGTTTCGCTAGCCTTGTCGCAAGCTTTCGTCCTGAGTTTCAAACATTCTACATGTTGCTCTAGACTTTTCAATTTTTCGACTATCGCGGTTAACTGGGTCTCAATCCCATTTCCTGTAGCTGCCTGGTCTGCTTGATGTTTTATTGCTGCCTCGTCATTGTAGACTGTATCCTCTTCTGATGGCTTTTCCACAGGCTTGTGGCGCCTCTTCTTTGGGGTTTCTGTACTATTCGTTTGATCTCTCATCATGGGGTTGTTTCTAGTTGGGCGTCCTTCTGGTTGATTGGCTTGGTCTGATGCATCCGCCTCTGATGTAGGGCATCGATCCAAAGATGGGCTAATATCGGTATTTACATCTTTCATATCCTTTGTGTGACGATCCTGATACCTAACTGTGGATTTCAGGCTTTCTACGTGATCGTCTGCGGTGTTTGCTGCTTGACCCAGCTGTTCAAGGTCTGTCTTTTCTTCTTCTATGATATACAAAGAGCCTATTGCGCTATTGGAATTTGGAAAAAGTTCTTCTAGTATCCTCTTCATCTCAGTTTCTAGATTTTCGCACCGCACTTGGAGCCTTTCTGCTGTAAATATTGAAGTTTGTGCTTTGCGTTCTAAATCTGCCATTTGAGTATGTAGTTCTCCTGAAAGCGCTTCAAACGCGGTTTTTTTGCTTTGTAAACTTTGTGTAACGGTGTGTTCTGGGCTGTTTAGATCTTGGCTTAGAGTGCTTGTTTTCTTGTTATGCCTTTCGCTGTTGCACTCTAACTTCTTCATATCTGCTCTAACGGTTTTCCGTGTTGTATTTGGTTCGTCCTGCGATGTCTCCGGTACGGCTTGAATTTCTATAAGAGGCGTTTTCAGCCTTATCTGATCTATATCAGGGGAGATTTGTGCCGTTTGTTTGGGATTCTGGAACTCGGCAATCGTCTCAAGGTCTTGCGATTCGGTTTCTGTCCTTAATCTATTCATGGTTCGATATCGGGAGCTTTCATTCTGGTGAACATGGGCTTCAATTTTGAGTTCGAGTTCTTTCAATTGGCTGGCCGGCTCTTCTGTTTTCTCTTCAAGTACTGTAACTTTATCCGACTGAACTTGGAGCTCTTTCATCTCCTTTTTGGTCCCTCTGTTCGCCTCTTCTATGAATGAGTAGATTCCAGAAACCTTCTTATCTAGTCCCTCTAGCCGAGTCTGTAAGTCTAGTTCTTTTGCTCTAGAGTCCCTTAAATCGGTTAATTCCTTTTCCAGCCGCCGAGTTCTGTTTGAGTTGGCGTCTAAAGTTCTTCCAGCAGATTCCTTTACTTTATTGAAGTTGTTCAGCAGTTCCACGTCCCTTTCTTCTAGGCGTCTTACAGTTGTTCGTAGCTTCTTGATTGTGGCGTTCGTTCTGAGTGCATAACCCTGTGATTGAGGTTTGCGAGTTTTGCAAGTTTTGGGGTTTTTGGGAGTTTTCAGAGTTTTGAGAATTTGTATATCTTGCGTTTGTGCTTTGACGTTCTCTTGTATTACGTCTATCCTGTTGGTTAGCACTCCGGCTAGTTCGTTTAGTGATTGAAGCTTTGTTAGCTGGGTATTTATGTTTTCGTTTGATATTAGATATTTTAACTGTCTCACTTCCTCTGCCATTTGTTGCGATAATTGTACGTTCGCAGTCTTTTGTGCCCCCAATCCTTCTTCGATAGTTAATATCGCTTCCCCAAGGCTCTTAAGTCGATCTTCTGTGATCTGTTTGGGTAGTGTTGATTCTTTGATGACTTGAGCGGTGGAAATTCCCAGCCTGCAGTTAAGCTCAGCTCGGAGCTCTGTTTTGGCAACTGTGATATCTTTGCTTATGCGCTCTATATCGGTTATGACTGCTGTGAGTTTTTCCGATTGGTCTTTTAGTGCTGCATTGCGGGTCTCGTTTGTGTTCTCGATGTTTTTCAATCGCTTCACGATGTCTTTTGCGTTTTTTTCGGCCATAAGCTTCAAATATTGTATTTCAGCGTCATGTCTGGCTCGGGTTTTTGCTGTCTTCAGTTGCATGACCCTATATCTATCCAGGTCTGCTTGGCTTATAGCTGCTATCTTTTCGTTCGTATTCTTTTGTATTTCGGCCAGCTCTGTTTTCCGCAGCACTGCAGCTTCTTCTGCCTTGTGAAGCGACTTTGCCTCGGCTTCCGCAACATGCAAGGCGACTTGGGAGATTTTTTCGGTAAGTGCACCCTCCACTTGCCGTCGCGCTTGTTCTACCTGCGTTGTTTGATGAAGATTTCCCCTTTGTAACTCGTCTATCTGCGTCGCAAGCTGTTTAAGTTGGGCGGAAATGTCGTCTTCACTGGTTTTAAAGTTATTGTAGGCCAAAGCCATGCAGTCGTTACTGGTTTGTAAACTGACAATCTCCCTTTGCAGATGGAGAATGAAGTCCTTAATTGGCACAGGCTCATTATTTTCCAATACCTGAACGGTTGAAACACTGTTAATCGCCCTTTCAAGGTCCGGAGACTGTTTCTGAATGCCCTGATGGATTTCCGATACACAAAAGTCCCTTAACTGCTTCACCAGACGGAGCTCCTCTTCCTTCATCCGTTGAGTAAAGCTTTTCTCCATATCAGCCTGCATAGCGGCGGTTCTTGATTGAACTTCACGTTCAATAAGAATGCGGAGATCTTGTGAGCCTTGCCTAGCCTGAGTCCTGGTCTCTGAGCGTGGTTCTTCGTCAGGGATCTGTCTAGTTTCGCGTAAGTTTGAAAGTGCATCAACGCCCTGATTCGTTTGCGATATCACGGTGCCCATGATGCTCTGCTGTCTGTGATGTTGTACAGATCTGGTTTCTACACCAGAAGATGGACCTGAATCGAATGATGACTGATACATAGCTAGTTCCCTCCCTATGACCTCTGTGGGTGGTTCTGATGATTGACCTTTGACGACGGCTGGATTTGTCTCCTCCCGAATCATTTCGAAGGCGTCCTCTGTCCACAACTGTTCCTGGGCGCGTCTGTCGTTCTCTGCCTCGTCCTTTGACCTCGTAACACGCCCAGGAGATGATTCACGGCTTGATGTTTGTTCGAAAAGATACCGAATGAGGATCTTGGAGACTCTTTCACGAAACTTCATCACGCGCTCGGTGTGCCTGCAATCCGCCTGCGGATCGCTCGCCATTTGAAGCTCAACTCTGAGTATTCTCTCCTTGGAGCAGGTACAGTTCCTAATTTCAGTGTGTCCAGCAGCAGCTTCATTTAGGCCCCATGTAAGGAGAGTGTCCCACGTCCGCAAAGCAAGCTTATTAGACTCTTCATCTCCACAGAGAAAGTTTTCGGTGTCTTCCGGGTCTAAGCACACATTCTTTCTATCTCCCTCCGCGTGTCCTTGTACTTCTTTCAAAGTTGAGTGCACTATATCGAGCAGCTCACTTGGTCGCCATTCAATTTTTCGAAGGGGTTCGGGTTCCATATGTCGTGCAATATCAACGACAGTCATAAACATGTATTCTAACTTGAAATCGGCTAACTGATTGTGGGTTTTCTTATGAATGTCACTTCGAGCGTGTTGGTCTATCTTCGTAAGGTATTCCGTTTGTTCCAAGAACGTTTGCATGTTTTCCGATAGAAGCCTGGTGATTGGGCTGAGTCGCTTCTGGTCTGTTCTCCTTTGGCGTTCTTGCATTTCTCGAAGTTTCCGTTTAGTTCTATTATTCTTATTTCGCTGGGTGACCTGTTCTAGCTGGGTGACCTGTTCTGGCTGGGTGTCCTGTTCTGGCTGGGTGTCATTTCTAGTAAAGTAATGTCGCCGCTTTGGCCTGTGAGAGGCAGCAACCCTTGATGGCTCCTCATTCGACAGCTCATCGTCCCGTATCTTTCTTTTAGGAGCCATTTGCCGCTCATGAACATTTAGCAACCCATCTCTTAAATGTGAATTAGCGCTAGAGTAGAACAATACCCCATCAACTACAGTTCATGTAATAAAACCGATACCAGTCTATCTCTATTACGCAATCGGATTCCATTGAGTAGTGGAATATGATGGAATGCTAGCTATGTGTGATGTGTGGTGACCTAGCGCATTGATGGTACTGAAAGTGTGCAGAATGATCAGTACTGTAGATGTGCAGTCGGGTAGACAACACGAATTCCCAGTACCTTTTTGCACATTCCGTTACCGGAGACAGGAAAAGTAGACGACGGCATGAGATAGTTCAACAGCCACATCGCGTACTAATCGTAGTGTCATCATGCCTTCAACCAAGCGCGGAGACTTCAAAACCTTACCACGCGTTTTTCAGCTCACCTTGCCTCTGAAGGCGCACATAGGTCAACGCAATAACGTAAGATGATAGTTAATAGCACAGGCCGCTCAAACCATGGCCTGTCGCATTAATAAAGCCTTTGGTAATCAACCTGCTACCTCTTAGTTAGTGAAACGGAATTGTTCAATCTGGAGGGATAATCGATCGATGAGTCTCATATGAAGGACATGGGAATATGACGTAATGATGAGATGATGCCTTAAGTAACTAAGAGCTGTTTTGCTTTGGGGGTATCTCTTGCTAATTATAGTTACTTGTTATGACCTGATAGCGTTGGGACGTGCGCTAGATAGGAAGGTGACTATATAATGCTGAACGGGAGATGATGAGACAAGATTCTCATTACCGGGGCTTTTACTTTGTGGTGCAGTTAGTTGTCCCGACCTGCTTCTTATATCTCTACCTACTTCTCTCCACCATCGTTGTTAAAAGCTTGACGGGCAGGGAGTAACAATCTGACATGGACGCTCCCTAGCTTATTTAGTATTTGGAAAATCTTCTTGTTGTCCGTAGTATGAGACATCATATACAATTTCGCCATCTAGATTGACAACTCAATTATATGTGTCTAGCACTTTGATAATACGCGTGCCCGCTTGTGATATATGTGATTCAGCATCTATCGCACGCCAATACATAAACTACTTGACAAAATGCTGAAAGCTCTTGGATCCTACCTTGCTGCCGCACGTAACTGCTCACACATGGGCAAAATGCGTTGCCTCCCCGGTCATAACCGAAACGTTTCGCCAGAAGCAGCGCAAATGTTTATATCATAAGCAGGTGCCTAAGGGGTCCCATCAAAAGTTTTACGTAAACAGAGACCTCTGGCTGAATGCATTCCTATGTAGGGCATATTAGAGGCTACGATTCAGTTGTTTGAACTGTATATGTTATGAAACGTATCGGAAATAACGGAAACATGGACGTGATTCGCTCTGGCTTTTAAGCGCCAGGGCCTTGACTTTGAATTATGCCATAAGGGGGACCTTGCCTCCTAGCAGTCGCAGGTGATAAGAGCGAGCCACGCTTGGCGCCAACCAACTGACCCACGCCAGAGATAATCACTACACTAATAATCCTTTGCCCATCTCAAACGCCACCTCCTTTAGCCGCTTAGCTTGACAGCCACGGGGAGCCGGCCATCCATATTTTTTGTGGCATCCGAGACACAACCCTCAACCTGGAATCCATCACCAACCAACGTCAAAGCTTCCAAGTGCATCCCGAGAACTCTGCCAGCTTCGAGAGGAAGATTGCATTCTTCGCCAATATTTCACGCCACAACCAAGTAATCTTGAACAGATGGGCAATTCTAAGGAATCTGCTAAGCGCACCCTGATGGACGCCCCTGTTATCTTCGAATCCCAGCCATCCAAGAAGCTCAGGTCTAGCGACTGCGTCCAATCACGAGATGTTGGATGTACTCCCATTGTGGGTTTCACGAAAAATGACGACATGTATACCGACATATTCGCCATGGGACTTGACCGAATGTGCCCGATCTGCAAAGCCGACGGATTAACGAGCGAAAAAAGCCTTCAAATTAGCTTTCAGGAAGCCTTCAATGATGCGACGCAGCCTGAAAGTAACCTCGACATCAGCAACTACTGGACTTATCAAGAAGGCATGGATGAACAAACCATTACAGAAACGTCTCTCACGACGAGAACGATCACGACTGCTGAGAATGTTCATAGTATACCTTGCTTGAATTTTGCTCTTTGGTTCAACAACTCGTTTCTGGAGCCGAACCTCTTATTTCCCGCATCGAACGACCAACACTTGCCAACGGCGTTGTCTGAGGCTACCCTTGCCGTTGACCCTTCATCCAATACAACAATTCCATGTTCTGAGCCTGTCGACCAGGGAGAAGAAGAAAATCGAGACCCGGACCCCGAGTTATCTTTTCCCCTACCTCTTATAGACGCTGGTATTTGTACGCCTTTCATCACCGCTGGTGAACAGCCTAATTTGACTCCGCAACACGAGGAAGAGCACTCTGACTTAGAAAGTACCGTATTCGTCAATTTAAGAGACCTCCAGCAAAAATCAGACTATGATCAGACAAAAGCAAATCTTATTGACGATAATATTCACTTAGGCAGAGCTGAGTGTGCTATTAAGGACATACAAAGGTCTTCTGGCCGCTATGAGCTGCGGGAGAGGCCTCGAGGATGTCGTGGCCGCTCCGCACAGCAGGTACAGACGGATATACCGCTGACGCCAGCGGCATCCTCGAGGTAATTCAAGGAAGCATCACTGGCCGCCTCCCCCCGATCCAGTCTACTTAATCACCGGAAGCTTGTCACCGAAATGCTTCAAGATCCATGCGAAGATCTACCAAGCAATGAATGCTTAGCTCCGCAGAGTCCAGGCTTTAATCTGGATGGCTTAGACTATACGGAAGAGTGGGAGGCTTGACGCCAGAAATCTTTGCCAATGATTTGGCATCTTTCCTGGAAGTATCGCGGGCGTCAATGGACGGTGTGTATAGGCCTCTAAGTAAGGTGGTTGTTGGACTCTTTTCACCCACCGATGTCAGTGTCAAACGGGAACTGTAAAACTTTCGTCACCGACAGAGATTCTTCTCCACTCGATGTGGCAGAGGTAAAAAAGACTAGATAACCTTGACAAGAAGCACCACCGAATTTCATCCGTTTTAACCTCGAGATCCAAATCGTAGTCGGTGCCCAATACCGAGGAGTAACAGGAAGTCATCAAAGACTTGCTAAAAGCACTACAGTCCCCTCCACATCACAGAAAGATATGAGGCTGTGGCTGTCATTTTGCCTGAACTTCCATGCACGATACGTACTAACGTGTCAACACGACAATAGTGGTGTCACAAAGTTGCATGAAGCGGATCTATACAGGTAATCAAGGGCGCTTTTCCACAAGACATATAATAGCTAGCCGAGGGTGAATGTAGTACTGAGTAATCCAAACTGAAGTATAACATAATTCGTCAGCAAGCACGGTATGTTGATATTCGGAAGAAGATTTAGATTTAGAGAGAATCATATACAGAGTAAGTATCCCGGACCCAATGCCAAATTGGAAACTATTTAA
>MU843931.1:0-13499 GCA_030867255.1 Colletotrichum somersetense | reverse complement strand
GTAAAAAGCTTATATTCTGTCTTTAGTATTACTTAATCTAAAAGTATTTACTTTAAATCTAAGTAATTAGATTAAAGGAAACCTAATAAAAGATTAGTTAGAGATAATAATAGGTTAATATCTATAAATAGCTAGAAAATAGTATATAAGTGTTTTATATAGTCCTTAGCGGTATATAAAGAGATAATAATATTATTAATAAATAACTATATAAAATCCTTATAGTCCTTAAGGAGATTATTTATAAATTATTAGGTGTAAGCCGGTAAATTCTTAATTTATTTTTATATTCTAGTATAGCCTAAAGTTCTTTAGGTAAGTTTATATCTAAAATAGAGTTAATATATTTAGTTAACTTAATAGAATCCCTAGAGTTATCCTTTATACTAGGTTTTAGTAAATTGTTAGGTAATTTAGAGGCTAAATACAATTTAAGTATAAAATATCCCTTATCTATTTATTTTTTTTAGATAACTAGATTTATAGTTTTATCTTTATTTAGTACTTTAATATTAATATAGTCTTTTTTATAGTTTATATTATCTTTAGGGATATAGTAGTAGATTAGCTGTAATAACTTAAGGTCTTAAGTTAGCTTAGTATTTCTATTACTAGCTTTCTAGTATAGTATATAAGGTAATCGTTTTTATAGTCTTTTTTATTCTTTTAGCTTTTATAGCTAATTAGCTAAATTATATAATTCTAGACGCTATAGATTTTAAATACTATATAATAACTTTTTTTTTCTTTAGGCTGGCTTTTTATTATAGATTAGCTTTATTATTATTAGCTTCTTCTTTATTTATTTCTCTATTAAAAGTTTTTTCTAGGCTTCTTACTTAATATTTTATTACTATTCTTTTTAATAAGATATTAAGTATTAAAGCTATTAAGTTTAGCGTGTTTTACTATCTAGCCTAGGTATTTTAGTAATAAGATTAAAATCTATTTTATTATAAACTAAGGCTAAATAACGGCTTTTAGATTCTTCTACTGCTTATACTAGTCGTTTAACTTAAGCCGTAAAGTAGTAAATATCTATATAGTTTTTAATATCCTCTAGGATGTATTTTAGCCTATAGAGTTTTATTTTAACTACTTTATATAAAATCTTAAATCTTTTAATAAGTAGATATACCTAAAGGTTAAGGCCTTTATAAGGGTCTATAAGGTCTTAATAATCTTTATTATCTAGGTCTCTAAAGTACTATTTATTAGCTATTCCTTTAAGGTAAAAGTAAAAGTTTCTAATAACTACTAGTTAATAACTAGTTAAGATTTATATATAACGTTTAGCTAAGTCTAGAAACTAGTATATATTTATCTATATAGTCTTAGTTCTAACTAGGTAACTATTATTATTATCTATAAAGGATAATAAGGGATTAAACTATCTAATTTCTTTTAGTTAAAATCTATATAAATTAGACCTATAACTAGAGAGAGCTTTACTTAGTTTCTTTTTAAAAAGGTTATTAGCTAAGGAAGTACTAGAGTTATCTAGAGGAAGATCCGGCTTTTATTCTTATAGGTTAGAGGACAGCTAACGTCTGCTTTTTTCTTTTTAACCTCTACTGCCGCCTCTTCTACAGTAAGGTATTCCTTAGCTAGAATACTAGGAAATATTAGTCTTTTTATATTTCTTTTAATTCTTTTTAGATAGACTTAAGCTTAACAGTAAGGATAAACACTATAGGATTTTATATTTTTTAGTTTTAAGCTTAAGATTTACTTTTATCTATATATAGAGAAGCTTTTAGGTTATCTTTTACTTCCTTACTCTTTTTTTTTAATAGTTAATTCTATAGAAAGTTTTAGACTACTGTTCTAAGCTATAGGGATTTAATATTAAAATACTTTAGTATTTTATTTATATTATAGGATGTAAGTCTTTTAAGGTCTTTCTAGCTTTTATTTTCTAAAGTAGACAGTAGTCTTTTTTTTTCTTTTAAGATAAAAAAATAAACGTATTAACTAAAGTCTATTTTTTTTTAGTCTTTTTACTATAATTATTCTATTTTATTATAAATCTCTATCTAAATAGATTTAATAAATACTTTATCTTTTTTTACCTAGGAATTAATAGCTTCCTTATAGCGCTTTAGACTCTTTAGCTAGGTTTTTAAGTACTTTTATAATTCTACTAGAAATAAATAGCTATTTTATAGCTATTAATAAGTTATTAGCAGAAAGGCTTATCTAGCTAAGGTAAGTAATTTATCTAAAGATTCTTAATATTATAAGTAAGTAGTAGTAAGCTAGGCTATATAGAATAAATCTAATAAAAAAGACTAAAGGTATCTTAATAATAATTAAAAAGTAGATATAGATAATTCTATCTATAATAATAAATAATACCTTTAGCTTATATAGGTTTTACTAGGTAAGACTAAGGTAATAGAGAAAAAAACTAGATATTAATTCTATTTTATCTTATTTACTAGATTTACTATAAGAAGTAAATAAAGATATCCTACTATAGTCTTTTAGTACTAAAGAAAAGCTAAGGTTATACTTTTATATTTTACTTTCTTCTTTTTTATCCTAAAGAGTTATTAATAAAGACGGCCTTTTTAGACAGTAATAATAGTTATACTACTATTTATTATATTTTAATATAGGTATATTAGTTATAAATTTAATACCCCTTTTTTTCCTAATAGGCAGGGGATCTACCTATAAATAGTAGAGGATTTTAGGCTAAACGGCTAAATAATTCTCTAGAGATTCCTAGAGAATTTATAACAAACAGGTAGAGAATTCTCTACTAATATCCTTATAATTTCTAGGCGGCTAACTGACAATTTGCCGGTCTGTTGGTCTGTGCGCAATCTGGTGGATTCCCTAGGAAATAGACATTCTGTAGCGTAATAATACCGTCTACTATATAAGGCTATCTTAACTCTAACCCTTATTAGAAGAGGTAGATAAGGGCTTAAGGTATTATAAGGTCTAGAGAATTTCTAGGGTATTTTTACTTTTAATCTAACTCTTATTGTAACCTAATAGAGAAAAGTGTACTACTTTTAGTTAAGTTTTTATTTTTTAAAAAATAAGTAAAAAAGTGGCCTTTAAGGTATAATAAGGAAGTAGGCTACTTACTATAATAGGCTACTTACTATATATATACGTTAGTATTAATAAAGTTAAAGTTATATATAGTATTATATTAGTATATAAGTTAATAATAAGCGCCTTATAGATAATAAAGATAATAGTAATAATAAGGAGAAGGCTTTTAAAGACTAGCTTATATAAAGGCTTTATAGACTTATAAAGATAATAGTTTAGAATTAGTAAAAGGGATAAATCTAATAGAATTATAAATATCTAGTAAATAATAAAAGCCTTAATAACTAGCTATAAGTAAAAGTAACTAAGATACCTTACTAGGCCTATAGTAGCTATATCTACCTTTAAACTCTTTAGTTACCCCTATTTTTAGGCTTTAATTTAGGTAACTAATAATACTAGGCTAAGGTTACTTAAGCTATAATTTACTACTAACAGCACTTTTAGTCTACTAGACTTTAGATTTACTAAAATAAGTAATAATATAGATATACTTAATCTTAGTATTACTAGTAGGGCTGCTATAGTACTAGCCTTACGGTCATTACCTCTACTACTAAGTATATCTTTTATACTACTTACTTAAGATATAGCTTACTACTAACAGCCCTTTTAGTCTACTAGGCTTTAGATTTATTAAAATAGGTAATAATATAAATATACTTAATCTTAATACTACTAGTAAGGCTACTATAGTATTGGCCTTATAGTTATTACCCCTACTGTTAATTATATCTCCTATATTAAGAATAGCTTACTGCTAACAGCCCTCTTAGTCTACTAGGCCCTAGATTTATTAAAATAGGAAATAATATAGATATACCTAGGCTAAATATTACTAGTAGGGCTACTATAGCACTAGCCTTACGGTTATTACCTTTAATACTAATTATATCTCCTATACTGCTCACTTAAGATATAGCTTACTACTAATAGTCCTTTTAGTCTGCTAGGCCCTAGAGTTTCAAAATAGGTAATAATAAAGAACTGCTTAATCTTAAAATAACTAGTAAAGCTACTATAGTACTAGCCTTATAGTTATTACCTCTACTGCTAATTTTATCTGTTATATTACTTACTTAAGATATATCTTACTACTAATAGTTCTTTCGGTTTACTAGGCCCTAAAGTTACTAGTATAGGTAATAAATTATATAGTGTATAACACTTTATAAAATCCTGTAAACTATATTAATTTAGTAGTATCTAAAAGTAATTACCTATATTATAAGATACTAAAACCTATTCTAGCTTTTATTTTATAACGCTAGTACTAATAAGAGAAAAAATCATTATATCTATTTAGAGAAGTAAAGGTTATAGCATATATATTTCTAAGCTATATATATTAAATATAAATATAAATATAAATCTATTACTAATACTAATATTAACGCTTATATCTAAGTAATTGTATACCTAGCTGTTATTTATATTTAAAATAAATATCTTATTTTTTCTACTAATCTTATTTATATAACGTTAAATTCTAAACTATATTAAAACCTGTTTTGTAATAATACCTCTTTATAGCTAATTTATTTTAATTGTTTTGTAGATAGTAGCATTTAAAGATAAAATTCTAAGTCTTTAAAATAGTTAGGATAGTAATAGTGTTTTTCTCTAGAGGAGGACCCTTTAGATACTAACTGCCGTACTGGAAAGGCAGTGAGGTATACGGGTGGTAGTGGTACATATTTAAGGTTCCACTTGGCAAAATTAGCTAATCAATACGTCGCAGTTATCCCTTAAGTCTATCTGAGCAGCCAATTAGGGCTTTACTTACTAGTACAGTAGGAGTCTACATAAGCTTTACTTGGTGGCGAAAGAAGTCTAGAGCTAACAATACGCCGTGTCCCTAACTTGGGCCATAACATTAACTTACAAGACAGCATCGCATGTCAGAGACATTGGCTGGGTTTTTGTCTAATTTTTGACACCGTAGAGAATCTGTTCCTTCCGGATGGTGCGGCTCCCGTCTCCAGACCCTTGTGAAAGTGACTGACAGGGCCGCGTGCGTTGCACCGCCGCATCGTCCGCCCTCCGTCCCCTAATGCTCTCCCGTGGTGATCATAGGTTTAGTGTAGATGATGCTCCGCAGCAACACGACAGCCCACACCGGAACGTACCCGAGACCCATGATGCATTCGGCAGAACGTTGCCGGGGCAAATGCCCAAATTCCACTGCAGTGTTCCACAATTAACGGACTTTGACTCACGACCGGCTCCGCAAACTCCGTCGGGGGGGGATTCGGGACCTGCCAACTTGGCCGAGACCATACCCCTTGCCCACTGCGGCGTGTAGAAGGGTTTGGAGTTATAACCCCTCTTGAATATGGCTAATGTGGGAAATGATAAAAGCTTCAGTAGCCACCTCCTTTCGAGTTGTCACCATTGCATTCTGCCTCAAGAGTTTCGTGTTGGTCCTTAGGAACCTAAAGACGGACGGGACCACTTACGAATCCATTGACGATGGAAATACAATTCGGGGAATCGAGGCTCTCGAGCTTCATCCTCTTGCCCTTGTCAACAGTCTTGCTGGTTAGTCCTCTTTCATGTCCTCTCATACATTACAATCCTCCGTCGCCCATCATGTGTGCACCGGGTCATCAAGCTTCTAACCAACGCCAACCCACTAGGGCGTCGCCGGCCTCCTGCTTTGGATACTCTACAATGTCACCCTACACCCCCTCAGCAAGTATCCAGGCCCTAAGCTCTGGGCCGCAACCCGCATCCCCTACGCCCTCATGGTTATCCGCGGCGACGAGCACAAGACCATGCTTGCTCTCCACAAGCGCTATAATGCCGACGTCGTCCGCGTATCCCCCAACCAGCTCTCCTACCAGCACCCCGACGCGTGGAAGGACATAATGGGCCACCGCAGCGGTGGCCGGTCTGAGGAGAACGGGAAGGACCCGGACAGAGTCGACCGTAACAACTACCATATTATCTCAGCCGACCGCCACGACCACGCCCGTTACCGCCGTGTCCTCTCCCACGGCTTCTCTGCTAAAAGCATGCAGGAGCAGCAGCCCCTTATTAAGGACTATATTGACCTGCTTATTAAACGCCTCTGTGGACTCGCTAGTAAAGGCCCTGTTGATATGGTGGCGTGGTATAACTTTACTACCTTTGATATTATTGGCGACCTCTCTTTTGGCGAGTCCTTTGGTTGCCTTGCTGACTCCGACTACCACCCCTGGATCCGATCTATCTTCCAAAACGTTAAGATGATAACCCTAAATAACCTTTCCCGGAGCTTCCAGGTCCTTCAGCCATTATTGAGGATGTTTATACCCAGGAGCCTTGTCGAAAAAGGTATGGCGCACAATTCCTTCGTCCGCGCAAAGGTCGACCAGCGGATGGCGCTTGGTATGTCGCGACCCGACTTTGCTGAGGCAATGCTGAGGAAGGGAAGTGAGGTGAGTGTCTCCTAGCATGCTAAAAAAAAAGAAAGAAAGAAAATAGCGCCTGACTTGTCTCCCTTCCGCAGCCCCTGACCCAGGAAGAGATATACCAGAACACAGGCATTCTTATTATTGCTGGCTCTGAAACAACAGCCACAGCGCTCTCTGGCGCCACCTACAACCTGGCTACCCACCCGGAAGTCTTGGACCGACTCTACGAAGAGGTCCGCAGCAGCTTCGCAAGTGAGGACGAGATTGACCTCCTAAGCACCGCCAAGCTCAGCTACCTCCACGCCGTCATCGAGGAGACCCTGAGGATCTACCCACCTGTCCCCGGTAGTTTACCGCGGCGGACGCCCCCAGAAGGGGCTAATATTCTTGGACAATGGGTTCCGGGCAACGTAAGTGCCATCGCAGCTTCTCAACCTTACAAAGAAACCCTACCTTCCCTACTAACGCGCAAAACTACAGATAACAATCGGTATTGGCCAATGGGCCCTATACCACAACGAAAAGTATTTCTCCCGACCCTTTGAGTTCCATCCGGAGCGCTGGCTCGGCGACCCAGCCTTCGCCGGCGACAGCCTTGACGCCGTCAAACCCTTTCACATAGGACCCCGCAACTGCCTCGGCATGAACCTCGCCTACGCCGAGATGCGTATGATACTGGCCCGCATCGTCTGGACGTTCGACCTGTGCCTCGACGAGGGGGCCCGCGGCTGGCCCGATCACCAGACCAACTACGCTATCTGGAACAAGCCGCCTCTGATGGTGCACCTGATACCGAGGCAGTTGTAACGGGATGCCTAATAAGTGGACCCGGCGGACCGCACCGCTTGGGTAGGGTTAGGGCCAGGCAAGAGGAGGTGTGGGAGGAGAGGAGAGGGGGGAGGCGGGACCAGACGACAGGCCTCAGCCTAGAGAGAGCAGAAGTAGGTAGGTAAGTAGGTAGGTAAGACGATAGAAGTCCTATAGCAGACAGACAGACCAGGCCGCTATACTGGCTCCTACCTACCTACATACTATATTATATTAATTATATTTATCTATCTATCTACTAGTAGCCTGCTCCTATAACCTTATTAGCGTTGTGTTAGGGCTATATATATATATTTAAAAGGAGGGAGGGAGGGAGGGAGGGAGAAAGAAAAAGTAAGGAAAAAGAGGGGTTAGTAGAGCAGGTAAAGATATAATAAGTACAAAAGGTAGATTACAGTATAAATAATTAAAGATAATAAGACAAATAAGGCGACTTAATGTATAAGATACTAATAAGCTATAAATAGTCTTTTTAAAAAGGTATACTAACTATATATATAAATAAAATTAAAAAAGCCTTTAGAAGTATTTTATTTCTATCTTTTAAAAAGTAAAAAGAAAAATCCTCTAGAGGTATTATACTTATAAGCCTTAAAGAGTAAAAAAAAAAGTAAAATCTTTTAGAGGTATTAAGTTATATATTTATTAAAGGTGAAAAAAAAAAAGGTTTTAAAACGTCTAACTTATATTTAAAAAGTAAAAAAAAAATAAAAAAAATAAAGCTATCTAGCTTTATACCTTTAAAAACTAAGAAAAAAGTAAAAGCCTTGAGAGGTATCTTACTTATAAGCTTTAAAAAGTAAAAAAAAAAAAAAAGCCTTTAGAGATATTTAATTTTATATTTTTAAAAAGTAAAAAAAAAAGCCTTTAGAGGTTTATAATACTAAGTTTCAAAGAGCTTATAAAAGGAGATCTTTTTCCTAACTTATTTAAAAAAGATTTTATCTCTATAGTAGTTTATCTCTATAGTAGAAAAATACTTAAAATACTTACTAATACTTTTTATTCTAAAGGGTTTCCTTAATTAAGTAATTAACTAATAGGAATTAAAGTATAATATAAGAAATTGATATATAGGTATAAGCCTTATATAGGTATAAGGGTTCTACCTCTCTAATTAATTTATAAAAATAGTATCTCTTAATAAAAGCAGTAAAAGTAATTATACTAACACTATTATTTTACTATTAGATTTTACTATTAACTAATTAACCTATATAGCTATAAAAAATAGGCCCTATAAAGAGTTTTTTTATAGCTATAAAACAGGCCTTTCTAATAAAGCCTGTTTCCTATAGCTATAAAAAGGGCCTTTCTTATAAAGCCTATTGTCTATAGCTATAAAAAAGGCCTTTCTTATAAAGTCTATTTCCTATAGCTATAAAAAAAGCCCTTTTTATAATACCTTCTTTCTATAGCTATAAAAAGACCTTTTTATAAAGACTATTTCCTATAGTTACATATAATAAACAGGCTATAATATATATTTTTTATAAACTTAAACAAGAATATTAATAATTAAAAACACTTACTATCTAGCTATTTTTTTTAGTATAGTTATAAGGACTTATAATTACTACTAAATATTTTCTATTTACTTTATGTCTTTTAAATACTAGGCTAAAATAGCTATCTATTTTTATAATTTCTTATTATCTTATATTAAAAGAGTTAGAGTTAGAGCTTTTTCTTTAGTTACTATTTATAACTAAAGAGCCTATACCTACTACAGCCTATCTATATTTAAGCGCAGTTTTCTTTAGTTACTATATATAATTAAAAAGCCTATACCTATTATACTTACTTATAATTATAAGCTTAATAGAATTATTAGAACGCTCTAAGTAAGGTAATTTTACTATTAAGATAGTATATATTACGTCTAACGTAGTTTACAAGTGAGTAAGCCACACAAGTGAGTAAGCCACACAAGTGAGTAAGCCACTTCCTTATCACACTAAAAAGGCCACTTTTTTACTTATTTTTTTAAAAATCGAAATTAAGCCTAAAAAAGGTCTAGTCTCTAGTTATATATCTTAATAAGGTCTAAGTTATATAAAATAGTATTATATAAATTACTATCTAACTATAACTTTACTATCTCTTACTTAGGCCTTATCTAGACCTATAGATAAGAGGTAGGGTTTATATAAAGTAAGATAAAAATATCTATAGTATTATTTCTTATAATTTAGACCTTATTAAGATATATAACTAGAAACTAGGCCTTTTTTAGGCTTAATTTCGATTTTTACAAAATAAGTAAAGATTTAGTCTTTATAGTACGATAAGGAAGTGGCTTACTTACTTGTATGGCTTACTTACTTATATACTATATTACTTTTTAACACTTTATAAATCTTAATATTATACTTCACTTCCTACCTTAAAGTTACTTATACTAGGAATTTATATTTTTTAATATAAATACTAGAATATTAAGACTTAAAATATTAGCTAACGTTTTAAAGATAGTAAAATAATATACTGTATTAGTAAATCTTTAGGCCTTTATAACCTTAAGCTTTTTTATAAAGTACTTAGCTAAGTAACTATTTAAGGCCTTACTAATACTAACTGTAAATCTTTTACTATTAAGGAAATTATATAACTTCTAATAATAAGGTAAACTTTTCTTATAAAGGTCTTTAAGTTTATTTTACTTTTTTATAACTTATACTAGTATAGATAAATATATAACTATATATATATATTAAAACTAAGGTAGGGCGTAAAGTAGAAATAGTAGGTAGGTTAGTTTATAATAACACTATTATACTTATATTACGGCCTTAGTGTACTCTAGGTCGTCTTACAAGAAGTAACTAACACAGGCTTATACTAAGCCTTCTATTATTAAGATTCTATTAGGATAAATCTGATTAGGGTAAAAAAAATAAAAGAGTTAAATAGTTTCTAGCCTTAGCCGCTAGTCTGGCTGGTTCTAGGTTTATACTTATTATATCTTAAATAGTTACTAAAGGGGAAATAGGTATATAATAACTTAATAAGTAACTTTTTAACTTAACTGTCTATATATATATATATATATATAACTATTAATAATAACTCTTTCTATCCTAATTAGGGCAGAAAGACCCTTCTTATAGTAAAATTTATAAAGTAACTATACCTATAGGAGAAAATATATTTTAAAGGTAAAAGGACTATATTACCCCTTTTTAATTATCCCTTATATTTTCTTTTATACCCCCTTTTAAAAATAAAGGAAAGAAATTTAGAAACTAAAGTAATCTTTAAAAGCTTATCTACCTTATTCTAATTAGGTTTATCTTTATCTATTTATTCTTTAGTAAGTATTATTTAGGTTTTTTCTTATAAATTTATTTTTTTAATTTTTTAGCCTGTTTTTTAGCTTTAGTGTTATCCTATATAATCTTTTATCTATATCTCTTATATTCTTTTTATCTTAATACCTTTATTAGTAATAAAAATAAGTCTTAAGTATTTATCCTAATAGCTACCACTTTATATAGGCTGTTAACTATCTTAATACAATCCTCTCTAGTAAGCTTCTTTATATAAAATACTTTTTTTTTCTTACAGCCTTCCTAACGTCCTATATATTTAGTATTAAAAGTTTTAAATAGATATATAGCCCTTTAGACTTTATATAGGCTAATAAAGCTATATTAGTTAAGGTAGTAAGATCTATAGGGTAAAATAGTTAACTAACTTAATAGCGTTATTTAGTTAGGAAAACAAAAGGTTACTTTTATATTAAGGTAGTCTAATTAAGTATATAAGATCTTTAAATTAACTATCTAGTTAGTATAAGTATTATCTTTAGTATAGTATTAAGTTTAGTAAAAACGCTTATTACTAATAAAAATCTTAACTTTAAAACTACTAGTAATACCTTTTTTTTCTACTTAAGTATTTATAAGATAAGGTTACCTATTACTATTATTAATATTATTAATTTTTCTAAAAAGATAACTTTTTTATCCTAATTAAAGGCGTTTAGTCTTACTAGAAACTCTTTTATAAGTTTCTAGCTATACCTTTTTAAAGTTATTTTAGGCTTTAGGTATAGGTTTTAAAAGTAATTACTATTAGGGCTAAATTTAAGTATAACCTATTTCTACTACTAGATAAAGATAAAGTTAACTATATCTCCTCTGCTTAGGTTATAGACCTTCTGTTAGGTTAGGCTTTAGTAAATATTAAGGATATTATCTTATAGATAAATCTAAAGAATTCTGCTATATATAGGCTATAAGTAAATCTGTCTTACTATAATAGTCCCTTAGTAATAGTTACCTTTTACCTTAAGATCTTAATAGTATTATTATAAGCTTTAGCTATATAATACTATTTTAAAACTCTATTTATATTATAGATAAAGCGATATTTTACCTTTTTATTTTTTTATATACTGTTATACTAAAATATTTTACTAGCCACTTAGTTAATAAAGAGGCTATAAAAATAGTTATAGTAATATATAATAAATACTATATAGTCTATAATATAAATATTATAAGTGATTTTTTTAAAGACTAAGACTTAGCTATTATTATATATCTAGATAAAGGGTAAAGGGACTAAATATCTAACCTTATAATTATAAACTGTAAACTAGACTAAGGCTTTTACTTTATTTATTACTAACCACTTATACCTAATTAGGGTTTTATAGGCGTTATAAATACCTTTAAGGTATTTATCTATATTCTATTTATTTTATTATCCTTAAGAGCTATTCAAGGTAAACCCTTTAGCCTAGCGTATATATAGGATTTTATTTATAATAGTACTATTAGATAAAAGCTATAGTAATATAGTAACTCTACCTTAATTAGATAGTCTTAGACAGTTTATAGGTATTATTAGGGTTATAGGTCTAGTAGTTAGGTTAGGTAGTCCTTTAAGTAGTTTAGCGTTAGTGTTAAAAGCCTATCTAGACTTTATTAGGTTTTTAATAGCTATATCTAGGTTTATTAGTTTAAACTTAACTACTATATCTTTATATTCTTCTTTTAGCTTATTAACTTAAGCTTTAATCTACATATTAGAGGCGTAAATTAAGGAAAGGTTAACCTAGTTAACTATACTTTTATTAACAGCTTAGAAGGAGGCTATAATAAATATATTATACTAGGTAGATAAAAAGAGGTCTAATTAGGATAAAAAAGAATTTAGAAAATAGGTTATAGTGCTAGAAGTCTAGAAAAGTAGGCTAGTTACTTAGTTAGTTAACTAGTTAGTTATTATAATAATAAGAAAAAAAAGTTTCTAGCTAGATATTTCCTTTTCTTTTTATATTAATAAGGCGTTTATCTTTTTTATCTATTTTTAATAAGTAGCTATAGTACTAGTTACTTACTAAATATATAAAGGGTTATAATTTACTTTTTATTTACTTTTATAACCTTTTATCTTAAAAATAGGGGTTATAAGGTAAAAGGTAAATAACCTCTCTTTATCTTTCTTCTTTTTTAGTAAATTATTTGTTTCTATCTAGATAAGAAGATCTAGTTAGTAAATTATCTCCCTTAGCTAACTAACTATTAGATTAATAGTTTTCTTACTATTAGATTTTTATTATTGTTATTATTATTAACTAGATATACTTAAAGCACTAATCTGTTTCCCTTTTAAAAAAAAAGATTTTCTCTATAAATAAATTATATTTCTACCCTAATTAGACTTTAATATATCTACTTCTTACTATCTTAAGATCTTATAAAAGCTATAGTTTTTTCTAAAGATAAGCCTTACGTTAAGGACTATAAAGTAGTAAACCTAATAGTTTTTTCTATTTTTTATTTTAACTCTTACTAACTATATTTAAACTAATTAGAAAGGCTATAACTTCCTTAGTATAAAAAAATCTTAAGAAACCTTTTAATAATAACTATTATAAGGTCTAGTTTATTAATACTATTAGGAAAAGCTAGAGCTAAAAGGAAGTAACCTATAACTTCTAGCAGGCTATTACTTTAGTAACATCCTTAATATTATTAAGGGTTATTCTAAAAATAGTCTATTTAAGCGTTAAGTCTTTATTTATTCTAGATATAAATATTTTTTTAGTTACTTAACCTAGAAGCTAGCTAGTTATTTCTAAGCTGTAGGTACTCTAGCTGTCTATAGTCTTAAAGGTTAGAACGCTATACCTTATAAATACTATAAGTAAAACTAGGTAGTAATATAGGTTAGGTCTAATTAGACTAC
>MU843930.1:0-13518 GCA_030867255.1 Colletotrichum somersetense | reverse complement strand
CTATCTAGAAAGGTGCAAAAGGGATATGATGAGGAGGCATTCCAACGGACCCTTCTAGAGAAGGAAAACAAGGCACTCAAAGCCCAGCTGGATGACCTTCTAAATCGTAAGAGGAAAAAGGTCCCTCTATCGCCCAACAGGACCTTCGCAACTATATGGGATATCCAGCGGGCGCAAAATACGGATATCGGCGATATAGATAGTCCGGATGAATCCAGCGCATCCGAATTATCCAGCAAGGCCGAAAGTTGTATATGGGTGGGCGGCAAGCCCGAGGAATAAGTGGTGATAGTGGTGGTGATGGTGGTGGTGATGATGGTTCATATATGGGGGTGGGTCGCTTATAGGGTGGGGGGGTTACTAGGAGATTTTCGTACGCGATATCAGGATGCCCCAGGGCAGAGGATCCGGGATTCCTTCTGACGAGGACCGACTGTAGAGCGTTATCCAGAACAAAAGCTTATGGGGGCATGATATTTGGTACGTTACCAGTGTTACGAAGCAGGAGTTCGAATGATGCCTAAAAACTTGGCGACTTCTCTCGCAGCATGCAAATCGTCACCCGCATCCTTGTACACAGCCCCAAGTAGGGCTTCGACAGTCGTTGCCTTGAGATTGGTGTGGACTACACCATTTTGAGCGGGATTGACAATAATGCAGGAACTAAGTCCGTGCTGATCGCAAACGGCTGCCAGATAATCGTTGGTGCCAAACTGCGACAGCCTGCGGTTTGTATCCCCTGTGTCTCCGTCAGCAGCTTGCAGGAATTTTTCGTACCCGGAAAAAGTCGATTTTCAACGTACCAATGCTTGGATCAGCTGCGAACGCGATGTCCACAATGAGCATGGCAATAATTCTATCACCAAGGCCAGCGAGCCTCTTGTTGCCCTGAGGAAGGGCATGCTCCCCAACAGCTCTTACAGGCGACCCAGCTTGCTGGACAGCAATCCATGCCCAGTCAGGATTGTTAAAAACATATCCAATGGCCGTTTGGACCCTGGTCAAGTTATCCTCGCGATGAGCTTCCATGTTTATGTTGTGACTTAGAAAAGAAGTCTGGGAAGGGGAAGAGATAAAGAGAGCAAAGCAAGGCAGACTGTAAAATAAGAGGATAGATTAATAGTGGTCCACAGGCATGAAGTTGGTCTGGCTGTCTAAGTGTGTCCATAGTGATGTCCTGTAGCTATATAACTATTCAGAACGGATACGTACATATGTCGCACGTATATGTAGGGGTGATTACTTTCGGACCTAGGGGTAAAAGAGCAATACTCCTAGATTCCGGGGTTGGAATCTATGGGTCATCCCTACATTCTAAAGCAAAAGGCGGTATCAACGGCCATCCATTTGGCACTCCCTTTAGGTTATCCCTTCAGGTTATTAGCAGGAACAGGAAAAAACTGGCATACTCTGATTTCTATGTGCTGGTTGCCAACTGCTTTGTGCCGCTGTCGTGGCCCTGGAGCAGCTCCTAGAGTACCTCAAACCACTGATAACGTCAGGGGCATGGGGGTCAGCTACATACAGTACATTGCGGTTGCAGCAGCGGCTGATCGACGTGGGTTTGGCGCCTCTGGGTGGACAGCATGGGCCTACTCCACATACCGTCACAGACCTTAGCGTGTTATTTCAAGGCAAGAAAAGCATCTATCACGATCCAGAACATCAAGAGTGGCTGGAAAGCAGCTGGACTATGGCCAATATCTATAAACCGACCTCTATCCAACTCCCTAGTATCTCGGGCATCATCCAGCCAGCCCAGCCAGCCCAGCCAGCAGCAGCCCAGCAGCCAACAGTGGGATGAAGCCGTATCCATCGTCCCATGGTCAACCCCTCATCGGTCTGCCGATCTACGGCATCAACTACACCAGTTAACCCAGCTGGCCAGGGATGGGTTGGATACCCATACTATTCATCACCTGTCTAGAAAGGTGCAAAAGGGATATGATGAGGAGGCATTCCAACGGACCCTTCTAGAGGAGGAAAACAAGGCACTTAAAGCCCAGCTGGATGATCTTCTGAGTCGTAAGAGGAAAAAGGTCCCTCTATCGCCTAATAGCACCTTCGCATCGATAGAACATATCCAGCAGGCGCAGAATCCAGATGCCGGCCAAATAGATAGTCCGGATGAATCTGACACATCCGAATTATTCAGCGAGGCCGAAAGTTGCATATGGGTGGGCGGCAAGCCCAAGGAATAAGTGGTGATAGTGGTGGTGATAGTGGTGGTGATGGTGGTGTTGATAGTGGCTCGGATGTGGGGATGGCTCGGATGTGGGGTGGAGTGGTTATAGCCGCCAAGGCTATCGTGTCCCGTGGAGTCGATGCTGGTCGAGGGTATAAGTGCTCTAGTAGTTTAACGGATGATACGATCCTGCCTCGCCGGCTACGTAAATATAGCAGGTAATGGGTAGTCATGTTACTACGTTGGCAGCACGCAATGAGCGACCCTAGCTACAGTCACATGCAAAAAGTCTGGGCCCACCCCACATTTCACTGCTGCCCAACCTCTCCCGCCCAAGTCATTCTTCCTCCTTACATCTACCATAACTGCAGAAAATGGACGCCAAATTACAAGCCTTTGTATCTTATATATCGGGAGATCGAAGGACTATTATCCGAGAAGTAGCGGATTGCAATTGCTGCTTACGTGCTTGCTGGCCGAAGTCAGCGTGAGGCAGCACGTACTTTTAACTACACTAGGGGAGCAGTGAAGAGGACCATTAATCGATTCGCAACCAACCAGACTTTTAAGTCTAACCCCCGAAAAGGGAGGCCAGAGAAACTAAGTAAGGTGGAAAAACGGGCTATCTGTAGATCTATTCGAATTAACCCTCGGCAATCGTACTTACAGCTTGCGAAGGACTGGAAACACAAAGTGTGCCTTCGCACAATCAAGAGGGTTCTTCGCCAAGCCAACTATCGCAAGTGGAGGGCATAAAAGAGGCCAGCTATCACGCCTGAAGCAGCTGTCGAACGGCTAGCGTTTGCAAGAGAATGGCTAGAAAAAGAAGAAGAGATTATGGCAGTGAGTCTTATAGTGAGAACCCTATCTAAAAAAACATTACAACTAACTCTTCTATAGGCTCAATTTAGTGACGAATCTTCCTGCCAAAACAACACTAGTTGCCCGTCTGCTTGGGTATTTAGACTGCTCTCTGAGCGCTGGCGGCGAGACTTTGTCAATATCACTGCCCACGTTAAGGCAAATATCTGTATAATGGTATGGGGTATGGTATGGAAGGGGGGGCGAAGCCAATTGATCTTTCTAACTAGAGACGAGAACTCACCACGAGGAGGATATAATACAACTAGCTATATAAGATGTCTGGAGGGAAGGATTTCTCCCTGTTTGTGATGATTTTCGTCATTTTCTTCAGGATAATGCCCCTATTCATAGGTCATCTCAGACACTCTCATGGCTTCGTCGTCACGGTGTTTCATGGTTAGATTGGCCTCCATACTCACCTGACCTCAACCCTATTGAACACGTCTAGAAGCTAATAAAAGATAAGCTAAAGGATATATACCCTGAAGCATTTGAGTTAAGGAATAACGAATTAGATATAGGGTTATTCAAGGAGAAATTGCAAGAGGCATGGCAGGCAGTGCCACAGGAGACTATTAACCGTCTTATAGAATCAATGCCGCGGCGCTTACGGGCTGTAAGGCGGGCACAGGGATGGTATACACGATACTAATGGGCAAACAATCGGCTTTTAATTGACTATACTCTTGCCATATAATTTATTAATTTCGCAGTTCAATTCGTAGTAGAAGTGATAGGGTTAATATGTCGGTAGGGGGGAAATTGGTGGGTGGGCCCAGACTTTTTACACGTCACTATAGCTTGATTATATCGCCGTTATGGCTGTTAGTATGATGTTTCTCAGAATTCTGCACATCTCTGTCCAGATTCACAGGTTAACAAGTTAATTTAACTTGCATTTTTGCATTTTTGTGATCTAGGGTAACGTAACTGAGTAAATATTTGGTTAACTATACAAAAGTTTATTCAAATTTCCCGCTATTCCAGAATCGCCCTCTACTTCCTCAAGATGTACTCTAAACAACTCTGAGCCCACGCAAAGGTGGCCGGAACATCGCCATAGGATTTTCTGGGTCGCAAAAACAGAGAATTCTGCCAGTTATGGTAGGGAGCATTGCTATCGACCACTTTAGAGAATATAGTAGATGTGAAGTTGAGCAACACGAAAATGCAACATGTGTCTTCAGTTGGGTCGCATCCTGGAACCTCCCTTTGTGACGTCGAGGGGACCCTGGCAACATTGCGAGTATGAGGGCCATCATTTCCAATTTTTCTTCAATCCAAGTTTTGACGGATGGTGCTCAATGCAGTTAGTCATTGAGGATATCGGACGTTGAAGGATATCCTGCCACACCTCAGGCTGTCATCCGAGTAGCACTCAATCTCGCATGACTAAAACAAGACTCAATCGTTTGCAACGCAACAGAAAGCAAAGTAAAACGGATCAGAGTTTACTTAAAGGGCGATTGTCTCCCATACGCATTCATAGCTACCGAGGCCACAATGAGCATTCCCCCGACTAATCCTAACCGTGGTTCTGGTTATAGACCCTCCGTAGGCGGCGCCAAGCGCCACCGAATGATCTTCAAAGATAACATTCTTCGTATCAGTAAATCAGATATACGTCGTTTGGCTCGCCGTGGTGGCGTGAAGCGCATCTGTCACGGTCTGTCATATCATAAAAACGTATGTTCTAGGATTCTACTAACTAACATCCCAAGGCATTTACTATGAGATTCGAGCGGCAATCAAACGCTTCCTAGAAGATGTAATTCGCGGCGCGGTCATATATTACGATTATGCAAAACGCAGGACGGTCACCTCCCTAGATGTAGTACACGCAATGCGGCTTGATAAGAGGATATTGTATGGGTATAGCTGTTAAGGCAGTAATGGCCTCGTATGTGTAATGTTTGTACCATAGCGCTCGCGGCATCGAGTAGGTGTGACAATGCAATGCGATCCTTTGAAACCTGTAAATGGACTACTAATGTCTCACCGACATCTAGCGGCATCTTTTAGTCTCTGAAGACGCACTGATTTCCTTCGCTTGGTTCCAACCAAAGCCGTCCGGTCTGATTGGCTATTACGTTTTGTCACTTTTACTTCCTGTACAGGCCGTCAAGGTGCATTGCCTTGGGCATCAGGATAGCCTGGGCCCGTCTTGATCGGATCAGGCAAGTTTGTTATGTACTCTTCGAGAGCAGCCCTCTCCTGGCCAAATGTTTTGACTTCTTCGAACCTCCCCAACTTTTCGATCAGGACTCCAACCTTACCCAACACAGTTTCACTCAACGAGCGTATATCTTCCTCAAGAGTAATCCTTAGCTTATCAGACTTTCCGAACTGTTCAGTCGGATTTCCAAGCTTTTCAGACAAAGCAGCCAGGGATGCCTGGATCGGCCGGTACTCTTCCTTTCTTGTTACGCCCTGAATCTTGCATTCTCCGGCCGGTGATGCAAGTGAACGCATGACATCCCGGTCTTGCACCATAGCGTTGACTGCGTCCACTCCCGCTCGTTCAGCATGCTGCCTGTTCGCCGCGACAACTTCTTGCAACAGACGTCTGAGAACGGTCAGCTGTTCTCCGTATACGTGACTTTGTTGCGCCTGCATATGATGGAGGAATTGATGTTGCTCGGGGGTCCAATGTTGGTGTGGTTGTTGATGGTGGGCCCGCCAATGCGGTTGGTGGTGGGTACTCGGCTGTGGTTTGGGGCGTGGGGGGCGGTGATTCGGGTTCTGCCTGGGATATTGGCTTGCTATGGTGACCATCTGGTTTACATTCCAAGTGATAAAGCCAGAGTCAAGAGCGATTTGAGATTGATGGCAAGGATTTATCATATCAAATTTAACGGGCGCAAAAATTAGTCAATAGGTCATGAGCGTGATTGCCCTGTTGCAGATGTGCTGTCATGTTACAGATTTAACATATCGTTATGTTGGTTATGGGTCTTTGTCGCCACGTGATGATTCAATTGTAGTTTCAAGTCTATCAGATTGTTATGTAATCTAACGTTATCTAACATCTTGTACACCGTACTCCCGTTCACTCTCGCCCACGACATCTTCATTCAGTGTGCCCGGTAATTGGTATTATGACCGGAAGTACTGAAACCGCACATCTCTTTGATTTTCTAACATGCACTGGGAAAGCCCTCTTGTTATCGCGAGACTCGGAACTGGAACACGGACCCGTGCGCTATGTAGATCAATTAAGTACGCTGTTCATCTAGTGTTTAAGCCTAACAAAAGCTCATGCCCAAAATTGTTTGAAGCAAAATGGGTGGAAACGTGGATACGTAAGGCCTTGGCAGAAAAAGGAGCCTATTCACAGTCGATGAGACGCAGCAAAACTCAACGTCCATACAGTTTCGCTCACAATCGGGTGGATTGAGCTTGTTGGTCGGGCCCTTACCACATGAGGTCAAAAGGACAGATTGGAGGGCTGAAGACAGCCCGGCGAGACTCCAGGGTGGGCGACTAGCCCACTCTAATTCAGTCGCACTACGGATAACACGTGTAATGGCGGAAGATGCAGCCGGCAATCCCGGAATAACGATGAAACTGAATGGCCACAACCCGCAATTGGATTTTCCGGCCAAGCCACAGCAAGCGCATGCCTCAGCCAGGTCCATCAATCAATCCAAGTCCCCTCCTCGCCTGCACGCCAAAGACGACTTTCTATCGCAGGAGTCAGCCATTGGCGGCCGCGGAAAACCAAACGCCAGCATGTCTCTAACCTTGGCCAACCTGATTGATACCGTTCCTTACAGTGAACAGTCGCCCTATTCAGCAGCCACCGACACTTGCCCGAATCGCGTGTGCGGCTATCCGGGCCAAGGATTCGTCGCTGTCTCTTGAACCCAACAGACACGATCTCCGCACCAGGACTTGTCCCGTCCTACCAGACACCGTCCTCCAAATCATTGTGCACTTGATCCGCCCACACTCTCCAGATGAGATGTGCAGGACGTGCGAGACTAGCGCAGTTGTAGACACTTGCTCATTGTGTCAACTGAGAGAACTGGCTCACAGCAACAACCAGAATCCGCTCCTCTCCGACAAACGTCCATCTCCGCGATCTGGTCTTCTCACACTCTACTGCGCTCCCACAAAAACTCACAATCTGCACTGAGACGGGAGGTGTCACAGAATGGCGTTCGGAGGGCTCCCAATCTCCTGTGCCAGTAGACGACCGGCTGGTCAGCTCCTATGGCCTAAGCGATGATAGTGCTAGACGACGAGCGGAGAGCGGCGCGGCGTGGAAATGGATCTTAATCAGGGACCAACAAGACGCGCCCAGAGATAAGCGTATCATGGGAACGAACAGAACCAGTAGGATCGAAACAAGTAAGTTGAAAAGGCAACAAAAGTGGGATTGATGTTTGCTGGTCTGTGGGCTGCTGTGCTCGCGGGCTGCTGTGCTCGCGGGAGCCCGGATACATCCCCAGCTGAACTTGTTTGTTACTACTTGTTGATCACAAACAGAATGCATTTAACGACGCAAGTAACACCAACGCTGAATTGACTGGTGCACGGTTTGGATGACTCATGTCCCCGCAGCAGCCTACGATAAGGGGTTTAGGTACGGATCGCAGGGGTTGCTATGAAGGGTTGGTCCTTGTCGCGTTGGGATGAAATGTTTGTCCCAAATAGCAACGCCTTCGGCCAGTCCAGCGCGACATTATCCAATCGCTTGTAAATTAGTGTTGTTCCGTCAGGGATGATAGTCAACCCCTGTGTCAGAATCAAACAGGCATAACCGGCAAACAACGCTGGGCCTCCATCTCGGCCTATACCCCGTAGAGATGGCTTTGGCCAAGAATATTTGTCGTCATCTCTCACCGGATGAAGGCGATATGCCGGGTATGGCCACTCCTACGACGCGTCAGAGGCCAGCAGTAGCCCGACGGAAAATTTGGTCAGAGGGAATTCTGTGAAAAAGTGCAAGTCTAAGGGCGACAAAACAACATGGTGGCGATTAGCATCTGGTAGACCACTGCCTCCTGTATACGGTGTTGCACACACAAACGACGCGCATACTTCCGAGCGCGACCGATTTCCTGTGACTGAGCACCAGACAGAGGCTTTGATCGGTACCAAGCCTCACTTGCAGCCACGACTGCTGTGGCGGTCCAGTCTACGTTCATGCCATACAAGCATAGGTCCGTGACGATCGAGGAATCCAAAAGGGATTCATACATCAAGCATTGGTCCCAGCCGTCGTCCAGAAAGAGGTCGTAGTCCAGTGCACGCATCAAGTAGACTTCGTTGGCCCAAATGATATCTCCGAGACGTAGGCCGGGTGTGGACGCTCTGTTCCCGCAATTGACTATCGCTTGGGTGACTTCGACCGTTTCTGCTCTATGACCCATGAGCTTGATGGATACGGAAAGTGCCGCCTTGATCAAACCCTCAGTAATCTTGGTCTAGGCTCGCTGGATAAGCCTCAAGTAGCTCAGCGCGCGGACCAGTGAAACTTGATTATATTGGTAGGGGGAGCATGATAGGAGCTGCCTGAAGAGGGTCAAAGTTACGCTGCCTACAATCCACATTGTCAATGAAAGTCGCTGTATTCCCGTTGACTTAAGTAGTTTTGACAGGAGTATCGTAACTGGAAGACTCACCGCATGGGTGACCCTCGTAGTATAATCTTGCGGAATATGTAAGATCTTTTGCCAATGATCATGGCTTAGTTATGTCAAATCAAACATAGGTTTGGCTACTCAGTCTTTTATTGACCCTCGACCAGTGATCGTATGTCTTTGGAAAGACTCGTCCTAGCTACCTGTTGAGATCCTAGTATTGCGCCTCTTTTGCAGCATTATCGCCTTGATGACATTCTAGTCTGAATCGGCTATGAAAATCACAACTAAATGATCAATGACCTTCCAGGTCTTCAGACAACAGTGTCCACCGGAGTCTGCAGGGTTTTCTGGACCTCTCTCTGACATGTTCTATCCTGTGTTTGGCTCTAGTGCCCGACTTGCACAATAATCTACTGTTTCTGCCTCGCCACACTGGCGGGCTCGATGAATCCTGACTTTGTAGGAGGCTTCGTGCACTTTCTACTTAAGTAGCTTCGGTTACATCCGATACTGTGCTATACTCCACAAGCTCTCGGGAACATTGAGACTTCACTTCTCCGCACTTCGCTCGGAGGGAGGTCGACGGGGTTTTGCTATCGCAGCGGACCAGACGTCACTAGCCTTCATCTTTCAGTAGCATGACACGGAATCAGTACTGCTCTCAGTGAGAAAAGAGAGTTTATCAATCAAACTCCTTGGCACCTTCAACTCGACAAATTTCTACACCGGCAGTACCTTCGAAATGTCAGCTAAGGTCATACACATTCCATAGATAGGGTATTATAGGGGCGGCCGTACGACCGCAAGCTGATTTGATGGAGTCAAGACATAGCATTTTGGCGGTGAGTGAGTGGGCTATCTTCGGGTGATGTGGAAGATAATGTTTTGGCAGATCACCCCGGATTCGTTATCGAAGCCAGCGGCAACAATGGCGCCTCGCCGAGTCCGCTAGACTGCCGAATGCCCTTGGTATGCATTCGAGAGAGCACAATCGCATATTCGGCGCTGCCACGGTGCATTCTTTTACTGGGGCGGGTCACATTTAGTCTCAGAGCGTTGTTGTTGGGTTGAAGTAGAAGGGATGGATTGATGCACATCGTATGTTCTGAGCCGAGAACATGTCCACGACGTTGCATAGCCGAGAAAGAGTCTACGCAGCTAGGCGACATAGAAGGTGGGGAAGAACCGACGAAAGCCCGATGCGAAGGTGGGCATAAAGAACTACTTCGCACGGTGGTATGAACCGAAGCAGCAGAAGGAAGAGGAGCAGCCAAAGTCGGTTCTGTTGTCAAGGACTCAAGGCAAAGAAGACGACCACCACAGGCAACGGATCAATAGCAGATTGAAAAGGAGATTTGTCACTGGTGGCAGCGTCAGCGAGCTGGACAAGTACCTCCGCCTCGAGTCACAAGAAACGCAGGAGCCGATCAAATGGTGGAGAGATCACAAGACGTCATTCCCGGTCCTAAGCAGGTTTGCGTTGGACGTATTTGCCATTCCGGCGATGGCAACTGAGTGCGAGAGACAGATGCGAATGCGGATTCGATTTGTGTCTTCACTTCCGTAATAAGGATCATACGCTTGTCGCAACCTTGGGACGAATTGATAAAGCCTGGTTGACATCTGATAGCTTGTGCGCGTCAACCTCAATCCCCCGAGCACAACAGTTTTTCCCTCTCATTCAACGGCCAAGCTGGGTTCGCTCTCAACACTACCTAGTTTTCTGGCAAGATCTCTGTGATATTGCTCTTGGCTAACTTATCCGTCTCATCCAACACCTCAACCAATCGCGCCTTTGCAGCAGCATTTTTATTGTCATCAAGTTGAGCCTTGTGCATGTGCTCCATAGCCACGCATACAACCGAATCCATGAGACGCAATGCCAAAGGCCCTGCAACTCCTACGTCGTAGAAAGCTGGCGTCTCGTTGACTTCCAGAAGCCATGCCTTTCCGTTTGTGTCGATGAGAAAGTCAACAGCGAACAGCTCGAAGCATTTGTTCATAGTGGTGAACTTGTCCGCCATGGTATGAGCAGCGGCACGAAAAAGGTCGGCAGAGATACTGCAGATCTGGTTGAAGACACGTGTTTTCCAATCTCCGAGAAGCAAATCGTCGGATATTGCCCAAAAGTCTCTCATGGAGTCCTTCTCGGTGAACACGTCTTCATCCTGAAGAGCCGTGTTGGTCAGTGATGACTTGAGACTAGGGTTTAACCAGGGAGGCTCATAGTCCTCTCCCGCAAGGAGTGCAAGCATCTCTTTGAAGACGTAGACTTTAAGACGTCCCATAGAAAGAACATATGCTCGAGCATGCCATTTTCTGTTCTCTACAGGCGGAATGGAGACGATGTATCTCTGAGCCACAAATTCACGCATCTGGGCGGATGGAATGCGTCCACCCTCCTTGAATACGTACTGTAGCTTCGGGCTCCTTTGAACGCCATTCGACGTTGTTTTGAGGGACATGGCATCCGTGGTAGTGATCAAAGCATCCAAGGAGTCAAGACCCGGGGTGAACAGAGTCGGCAAGAACTCTTCGGGGTTGCACCGCTCTGGCTCCTCAGCATAATCTGAAATCGCTTCCTGAATCTTTTCGGTCGCTTCACTCTCGTCATCGTCGTCCATCTCGTACTCGGCGAGCTCCAGGTGGCTAGCGAGCTCTTCCACGGTACTGAAGAGTCGGATACCGGCCCCACAATCAACCAATGCGGGCTTCATGATCCACCATTCACGCTTCGATGCAGGCTTGTCCTCGTTCCCCTCGAGAGAGCAGAGTAGTGAAAGGTCATCAGCGGCTGTCAGAGCTTCGTCAACGTACTCAGCGTAGTCAAGAGACAGGCGGACAGTTTGGGGCACATGGGCCTTGAGGATGCTATCTGGCCTCTTAGCCGTCCACAACTCCACAACCCGCGCGAGATGGTCCTTTCGGGCTAGGGCATCGCTATTGGGATATGCATTAATCAGAGCTGTCTTTGCGGAGTTCATAGCCGCGAAGTTTTGATTTAGAGCCCAGCCATCACAGAACTGGAAGAGGGTTGAGGAGTCGGTTGGGAGGTCGTTGAAATTGTCGATGAACTCTGTTTCCGATCTATGCTTCCGGATATATGACTTGATGTGCTCTGATAGCCAAGGGCAGGCAGGCTGGATATACGCGTACATAGCTCAAAGCTTCCGCGAGTTTGCGTGTATTTGGCTCTTTGACGTAAGCTGACTCCTTGCTTGGGGGAGGGGGCAGATGATTAGAGCCCAGGTTTCGTGATGCAGTGTTCGGCAGGTCAAAGTCTTTATCATTCACGAGTTGACCGGTAATTTATACATCAATCTGCACTGGCCATGCGACTTGACGATCGCAGCATCGACCATGAAGCTGGAGCCGCCAAGAGGCCTGCCAGGCAGAAGCGCGGGTACCTATTACCTAAACAGCACAGACTGTTTGCTCTTCTTATTTATTTCCATCAGACATAACTAATTCAAGAAACATAATCCATATCGAGTTCGCCTGGAACAACTCGACCATCCTTGGAAATACCCTAGTGCACGTGGCTGCATGCAGGGCTTCAGCAAAAGTCGTCCCACGCAAATGTAAAGGCCTAAATAATACGTGATGTCAACTCAGGCTGGCAATCAATTCAATTCCATCAATTTCGCTTTCACGTGGCGTTGTGTTGACAGCTTACTCAGCATTTGGTCCGTGGTGTTGAACCACCGAATCTCCAAATTGAATTGATGGCGTTGAATTGAAGAGGTCGAGCCGTGTACGCACGCCGACATCCCCATCGTTTACTCCCCAGCGTCATCGCCATCCTCCTCAGCCTCCCATATAATACTATTCCCAACCTCTCCTGACACGTCAATTAATGTATCCAGCGTGTCGATTAGGCGCCAAACCCAGACTCCCCATCAATCTCTGCTTCGAAAGCCTCGGCCTTGTACCCAAACAACAGAGCTTGTATTATCAAGTTGAGGACGTGGCCGGAGTATCGCACTCTCCGTTTCTTCGGATCGAAACTCAGCGCCCTCGCAATCTCCTCCGTTACAGTTTCTGGATTGTCCGCGTAGTCAAGTGTGATGTACCTCACCCTATCGATTATCTCATAGCTCTCTAAGATCTCGAGGATTTGGACTGCAACTTTCTCTCCCGAATGACAATTCTTCAACTCCTGCAAGCATAGATGAAAGCAGATAATCTCATATAGAGCGTGCCGATTCCTTGAACGCCAACCATCGAATGCAATACGGACCTGACCTGGGATACTCCTCAGGTGGTCGATAATGCGCGTCCTTTATCGGAGATGTTCGGCAGAAATACGACGAGCTGCATCGGCGGCTTTGCTGTTCCAACGGCGGCGCTTTTGCAGTAGGTACACTGTCGGACCATCAGTTCCAACGGTCCGCTAGCCGTGCCATCAAGGAGACTTGGCTTGGGACCATGGTGGCTGGTCCGGCCTTCACCCCGACGGACTTATACGGGCTGGCCTCGTTGGAATTGACGTATTTCGACACTTTGTGCTGAGGAAGTGACAGGTCCAGCCCCGGTTTGGCACAAAGCATGGAAGCAAAGGCTCGACAGGGCCTATCCCATCACGAACCCTGGCAAGAAGTGTGAACCATGTCCCTATCCGGCCTGTGGGAGGGCCTTGGCGACGTTCCGAAATTAGCCGCCAACCTGGCAGAGGCGCTTCTCGGGACCATTCGGCCGTACACACTCTTCTTCCCTCGCTCATCGAAAGACAAGCCTGCGCGCATCTTCCACCGGTTCCACGTCCCCCATCAGCCGACCACAGCAACCAGGCCGCTCGACACATCTCGCCAAGTTGTCCGTTCATCTCAGTTGTCACTGCTGAGCTATTACGTACATCAGCTGCGCGAGGAAGCTCGC
>MU843929.1:0-13566 GCA_030867255.1 Colletotrichum somersetense | reverse complement strand
TAAAGAACTACTCCTTATAGTAACCACTTATACTAAGATAAGTCGTGATTTATATAAAGAATTAGTTTATATAGTGTCTAACTGTAGAAAGGCTGAAGAACTACTCTTTAGAACAGCCACTTATGCTATGTTTCCTCTATATAAAACAGAATAGGGAAGACTATACCTTCTTATATATATATAATAAGTAAGTAGTGTACTGCTATAAGTATATTACCTAGAGTAAAACCAGACGTTATATAATTTAAAACGACTGCTAACATATTAATATATAACACCTAGAGTTAAGAAGAGGAACCTGTTATAGAAGACTATATCTTTATATATAAAGATATATCAGAAGGCAGCAGTATTCCTATTATAATATAGAGATTTTAGACAGCACCCTAATACTAGACTAAGGAATAAGACCTTATTAACAACCTGTCTTAAAAGAAAATCACTATATATCTAGCGTATAAGATCTATCAGATTATTTACTTAAATCTAGACTAGTAATAACTTAAGGGTATAGTTATAACTAACTTTAAGGACTAAATACCTAACTACTAGAAATACGTATTTTGTTTATACTTTAGAGAATTTATTAAGCAAATTACTAAAAGAGGTATCTTTATTAACACTAAGATAGCTAATTAAAATAAACAAGTAGTTAACCTTATATAACGGCTTAAAAAGCAGTATTAAAGAGAGTCTAGTAGTTATATAATAAATATACTAACTACTACTGTTAGGAACCCTAAAGTTATAACTTAACTAAATCTAGCTAAATTGCTAATAAAGTTAATTAAACTCTAGGATATACTAATAGCTTAAGGGACTAGAAAGCCTATTATATAAATAACACTAACTAAAGCACGATTTATACAGGAGGTAGAGAGTTTCCTAAGATCTTAAAGTTATAATATACCTACACTACAGAAGGATATCTATAACCTTCTACTAAAGCAAATAGTCTAAAATAGACTATATAAGCCTTATATAATCTTTATCTTCTAAAAGGGCTAAAGAAAAAAGAGGAACTATACTAAAAAGCTATATAATATACTCTATAATAAGGCTAAAGTGTTTATTAGTTTCTATTACTGTCTCTAGATTATAGAAGATTAATACTATACAGTTTTTCTAGATATCCTAGCAGATTATATAGAAGAGTTTTACTTACAATATATTAGTCTTATATAATAATAGGATAAGATATATAATATACTAGATATACACTTTAACACTAGTATTAATTACAGTTTATACTAGACTAACTAGACTATTATATCTTTTATATAAGTTAAGAGAGAGAATCTAGACAAAACACCTATAGAAGTACTTAAAGTATTACTAAATAAGTTACCTTTTATATAATAAGCACTTAGTTTAGGTTTCTAAAGAGAAATAATACTTTATATATAAGTCACTTAAGTATACTAAGGCGTACCTAAACTTAAGACTACGCTTAGTAACCTTAAGGCTTACTATATATATAAAGAGTTCTTCTTAAACCTTAGGGCTTCCCTCTAAGTTACCCTTAATAAGAAAACTACTTTATATAATATTAACTTTATAGACTAAAGGTATATCTCTAAATATAAGGAGAGATAATAATTAAGACCTTTATATAATAAACTAATATATCTACCGTTTAATAAAAGAAAAAAAACTTAACCCTTTAGGTTAAAATTATTTTATATAAATATACTAAAGAAATATTTTATATATAAAAAAGAAAGATATTAGTTAACTAACTATATAGAAGAAAAACGTAATTATATAAGAACGTGGTACCTTTAGGCATACAGTACGCTTACCTAAGACCTACATAAGGATTTTATAGCCTACCTCCTTAAGGTAGAGGGAGAAGGTCCTGTAAGGGAGAAAAAAGAAAAGTACGACTTATATAATAAAGACTAACTTTTAGAAGACTAAGAAGTCTCCTAATACCTTATAATATTAGCTTTCTTTTACTATATAACCAGTAAAAATATATTTTTAACACTAAGGACTACTAAAGCAAGCTAATTTATACTTTAAGATCTATATTATATAATATATTAAGGAGAACTTTAAGACACTAAAGCAGCTAAGTTTTTAACAGTAGGAAAACCTTAAGTACTAGCATACTTAAGAGAAAACCTATATATAAAGATCTCTTAGACACCAGGTTCTGCCTATATATAATTTAGAGTAAACAACTTTATTATGTCAGTAGGGACTATAGAGATAGAGAACTAACTAGGAAGGGTTACATACTATATCCTAGACGCTCTAACACTATTCCTATTTTTATTATATAATATAAACCGACTAGGCGCTTACTTTAATAACGTCTCTAATACTATTATACGTAAGGATAGTAAATATATACCTGTTATATAGAAATAGAGATATCTATTCTTTAACCTTAGTTATATAGAAGCTTTAACGTTTTTTACTAAGGAGTAACTTAGAAGGCTATACAGACGATTTAGACACCTTTATACAGAACGATTTTACTAACTCTTAAAGAATATAGGTTATAATAATATAGATATAGTAATATTAGAAAAAATCTAGAAGTTCTATTACTATTATTAATTATATAACCTAGCACTATAACGTTTTAAGTTCTTAATTAAGGATAAAAGTTACTTTAACTATAAGATAGTTATTAACGTTATACGACTTAGAGATAAGAACGCCTTATACGTTATTAATATAGAGATAAGTTTTTAAGGTGCTACCTTTCTTAAATCGTTATCTACCTAAGACATATAGAATACTCTTCTAAAGTGCTAGATAAATATATATATAGGTCTACTAGACTATATTATATATAACCTAGGTATAAATTTTATATTAAAAGAATTTAGAAATAATATTAAGATTATAGGTATATTATATAAAGAAATACTAGTAAAAGCATACTAGGCAGTTAGTAAAGTTAAAAAAGTATATACACTTTTACAGTGTATATATAATATCCTTTATAAGGAACTAAGTTATAATACAGATAAGGAAGTTATTCTATAAATAGCTATAAAGGCCTTAAATAATATAGCTAGACCTTAAGGGATTATACTAACTCTTCTTGTCTTTAGAATATACCTAAGGATTAATAGCAATTTACCTCTATTACACGACATCATATAAAGGGCTAAGGCAATATAGAAAGCTATAAAAATATTATAAGGTATTTATATAGAGGTAGAAATTAATTATATACTTAACACTAGGAACGGTCTAAACCTCTAGACCGTACTATTAATTCCTATTAGAAGTAAAGTTCTTATATAGAGAGAAAACAAGGGATAGATAGGTCTGTATAAGATCTAAGGGATTAAAGGATATATAATCACTATAGATATAGTAAACAGTCCTACCTAGTTTTATATAATACACGTTAAACCCTACTATAGGGATATTCCTCCTAAAGACCTATAGGATATAGATATTATATAACTAACCCTATAAGAATAACTAAAAAGATAGGGAAGACTAAAAAAAGGTTAAAGATAACCTATATAAAGATCCTAAAGGATATTCCTAACCTAAAAGGAGAAAGATAATTATAACCTAGCTGTTAAACTTTATCTTAACAATATTATTACTACTCTAAAAGCCCTATATAAAGAGTTAGATAGACTAAAGATTAATTCTCTTATTAGATAAAACGTCTTAAAGATTATATAATATAATCTAAAGAAATATAATAGTATTTATATCTATAGTATATAAATAGTATAAAAAGTAAAAAATAAAAATAATAAGCCGTATAAAAAGTCTTAACTTATTATATAAGGCTATAGTAATAAGGAGAAAAGTATACTCCTTACTTAAGCACTAATAACTTAAAGGATAAGCTAACAACTAGTGCTTGCTATTAGTCCTACTCTTATATAATACTATAACTGTAAGGGAGAGTTAAGAGACGTTATCTAGGCGTATATATAATTAAAAGACCGCCTTAATAGAATAATCCTTATACGACTACCTAGGGAGTTAGAAGGATAATATCTAGAAGGTACACTCTTTTATATAATTCTGCCTCTATATAGACTAACAGAATCAGGCCTATATTAGTTTAAGATATATATTAAGTATTATAAGGAGGAGCTAGGGATAATTTAGTTAATATATAATCTATATCTATTATATATAACAGATAAGGACGAATTTAGAATTATAGTAATATAAATAGATAACACACTTTTATTTATACCTGTACGATTCTCTATAAAAAAAAAAGAAAAGCTAGTAGAAAAAAAGATCTATATAAAGCTAAAGATAATCCTAGAACCAGGATCTTATATTAATTTTAATAAAGGAAGGATCTATATATATAAGAATAATAATATCGTTTTTACCTAAAAAAGATAAATAAATTAACTCTAATTAGTAAAGGAGAAGTTAGACGATATATATTAATAGTATGTTTTATAAAGGGCTAGAGGTGTATATATTACTTCTATCTATTAACTAGAGGCATTATATAACTTAGCTATTACCGCCTAAAACAAGGGAGATATATCTTAAGTAATTAAGGATCTTAATATATAAATTAAATAGTAAAAAGACAATCTAGAAAGAGGACTTATATATATTCCTTTTAATCTTACTTATATAAAGATATATATCTTTACAGACAGATTATTTACTAATAATACAGATCTTACGTTACAGCTTAGTTTTATTATTATACTTACTAAAGAAATCACTTATATAAAGACCGACTTTAAAATTAAAGGCAATATTATCTACTAAAGCTCTACTAAGTGTAAGAGAGTTATATAAAGCGTGCTTATAAGTAAGCTATATAGCATAATGACAGGCTTTAACAGCAGTATTGTCTTAAGTACGACACTAAACTGAATCCTTTATATACTTAATATCCTAAGGATCTTGGTTATTATTTATTTAGACTTATAATTACTATATAAATATCTTATATAACTAGAAATAACTAATAAAAAGAGACTAATAATAGATATTATAAGCCTATAAGAGTTATATAAAAAGAAAGAGATCTTAAAAGTAAGATAAATCGACGGTAGAGATAACCTAGCAGACGCACTCACAAAAAAATCGCTAAACTTAAGTCTAGAAAAGCTAGTAAGTATAAATATACTAAAAATCTAAATTAAAGCGTATATAGAACAAATTAAGAATATAAATTAATAATTAATTTATATAAGGATATAAACCTTATATTATCTAGCACTATTAACGTATAAATAGGTATTCCTATGCCCTAACTCTAAACCTGAAAAATCTATGCTGTATAATACTGCCGCGTGTAAACAACGCCTGACCTTTCCTACTTACCCAGTACTTTGGCCGTATAATTAAGAAGAATCACCAGAACCACTTACTCCTGCTTATCTAAGATTATTAGGCGCTTAGACAAACCTAAAAACAATCCACTGCCACCGACATTCTTTCCTAACTTACTGCCAGGCGCATAAGGGTTTCTTCTTTTAGAAACAGAAGGCTTCTTATAATTGCCTTAACCATTATACAAATCGTCGTCACTATTACTGTCACCGCCATCATACAAAGACATGTAACCGCTTCCATGATGACTATATCTGGCGCTGTGCGACATCTAGACGCACTCTGCGCAAGCGCCGCCCTAATAGTCGTTAATCCGGTAACACTTAGTGAATCGATAAGTGACGTTGTTTATATATTTCTGAGGGCATATATAAACACGACGACCTCTAGATTAAACCAGAACCGCCTAAAAATACCCTTCTTATTATATAAGCTTAGCGACAAACTCTATTATAGTTAAATTATTATTAAGTCAGATAGTAATATCGTTTAACAGTATATTAATAACACGCCGCTTTTTATCCTAAATAGAGACGTTAGTATAAAGAAAAAGATAAGGAACAGAACCTTATACGTTAATAGCCAATACTAAGAGGAACGCTTAATTCTAGGTATTACCAGTAGGAAGGTATAACCAGGTTACACCGTTATAGTCTTATTAAACTTAGATAAAGCCGATAACAGTATTATAGTTACCAAGTTATAAGGCTATATTAACCTTTATATAAAAAGGATCTATTATAAGTTAGTAAAATTAATAATAATAAAAAGAAAAGATATATATAAAGTGATAAGTATTAAGAAGTTAGAAGTGTCCTCTTTAAGAGGAGAAGAAAAAAAAGGAGTTATTAAATAATATATAAACTAAAAAAAAGAAGTAAAGTTACTATACTGGCAACCTTTTTATACGTTATTAAGAGTTAAATTGTTATTATAAGCATAAAAAGAAAAAAAAGAAAAAAAGAAGAAGAGAGGAAGAAGAGAGATACTTATATTAGAAACAGGAAGCTACTAATTATATATAAAATAAAAAAAAGGAGCGTAAAAGTAAAAAGATAAAAAAAGTAAAAGTGAAGTAAAAACCTAAAGTATAAAGCTAATAGTGTTTAAAGCAACCAAACAGGCAGGCATATATAAGAGGGATAGTTTAATTAGCCTAGTAAGTATTACCTTCTATTTATTATTAGAGATAGGTATGTTTAGAGTTTGTTTTCTATTATTTAGATAACTTAACGTATAACTGCTTGCCAGTTGTAAGTAAAGCTATTATAGGAACAATCAGAACTATCTGATTAGCTGACGCAAGGGCGCGTACGATTATAAAAGAAGAAAAGTGAGTGTTAGAATAATAATACTGATAATCGCACGACACCTAGTAAGTCAACCAGGAATAGCGCATGATTCAGTATTACAGGGCACAGACTAGATACTCAGCCCTCGGTTAATATCAAGAGGGGAACAGACCTTATATCAAGCTAAATAACTTAAGTTATATAAGGCAGTATAAGAACTGCTTATATAACGACAGTAAAATAGGTTAGTTAAGTAAGTAATAGATTATCAGTTCACCCCTACATTTTACCGGTACATATATATATAAAGTCTATTTAATAATAAGTAATATTTACTAACCTAGTTAAGATATTATTAATATATATCTAAAAGGTTACTAGTGTATTAACTAGCCTAAACGATATAACTTAGTATTTAAAGTGACTATACTATATATAAAACACTGTTTTCTATTTATTCTCTATATAGATCTTTACCTAGTAGTATATATCTTTAAGATTAAGCTTAATATACTACCTTACTTTTTTAAGACAGTTAAGGATCTCTCTAATTAGTAGTAACAGTAACTAGTTCTTAATAATAACCTTATTAAGGCTATAGTAATCTATATAAAGTTATAGCTTACCTCCTTTTTTAAATTTAAAGATAATTAGTATCTCTATAAGGCTTTTAAAGGGCCTAATCTATCTCTTTTATGGTATATTATTAATATAGTTCTAAAGTTTTTTAACTTTTTCTTTATAAAGGGGTAGATAAGGCTAAAAAAGGGCTCTACTTCTAGCTTAAAGTTAATTAAATAAAAGCAGCATTTATCCCCTATAGGTTTAGCCGCCAGGCTTATATTAAATATATATACTTATTCCTAGTATTCCTCTAGAAGTATAAACTTTACTGCTTTATCTTTATTATTTATATAAAGTAAAAGCTTTAGTACTTTTTTAATACCCCTTATATATAAGTAGTATATTATTAGCTTACTTACTAATACTACCTTAGTATTTTTATAGGCCTTCTTTATAGCTTTTCTTTTTTATATTAGCCTTAAGTAGCTCTCTCCTAAATGGTATATCTGTCTAATTATTTCCTACTAAAGGTTTAGTTTTACTTTTCACTTTTAAAGGATCTTTAAGATAATATTATAAGTGTTTTTATTACTTACTTAAAAGATATAAGACTAAGACCTTACTATATCTATATTATCTATTACTTTTACTATTAGCCTTTTTAACCTATAGTTAAGTATTTTACTTTCCTATATTCTAGATAGGCTTTTACCTTAGTAAACCTTTAGTAAGGCCTCTTTATATAATATCCTTTAGTATAAGACGTTTTTATCTATAGCTAGGTTAACTAAGGCTTTCCTTTTACGCTATATACTGGCTGCCTTAATATAGAAGTTTACCTTAAAGTAGTAGTATAGTCTCTTCTTCTAGAGGATCTAGACACTATTAACCTTAGTTAGTACTAATATATACTACCTATTTAAGTGGTAGGGTTACCTATACTTATAATACTTCTCTTTTTTACACTTTAAGGATATATATTTAGTCTTTTTATAATTATAATAAGCTAAAGGTCTCTAGGTATATACTAGTATCGTTTAGCTGCTTTTTACCTCTTACTTTACTTTTAGTTTAGAGGTAGGTATATATATAAATATTATAAGTGTTAAGGTTTAGTAATATACGTCTATATTATTAGGAGGGCTAATAGACACTAGTAATAGTACCCCTTTAGGTATCTACCTGTTTTTTTTTTTCTACTGTTTTAGCTAGTCTCTTATTACTGCCTTTAAGTAGGTCTTTATAAGTGTCTCTACCTTTTTTACTATACTATTAAGCTTTTAATAGGTAGCTAGTAATCTATATATAAGGATATAGCTTTATAGGTCTAGTAAGAGTCTATTTAAAATATATACTACTTATTATCTCTCTATTTAGGTATTAAGATATTCTGCTTTAACCGTTTTATACTAGTTAATATATTATTAGTATATTTAGTCTAGGCTTTATTATATTTTATCTAATTTTATAGTAGTACTAAAGGCCTATATATTATTATTACCTATACTATTATTAAGCTATACCTCTATTTATCTCTAGGTAATAGCGCTAATATTACCTTTATAGTATAAAGTAATATACTTTATTTATTTATATAATAGATTACCCTCTAGACAGGCCTTAGTAAACTATACCTTACTTTTATCTATTATAAATTCCTTCTCTATTATAGAGAACTATCCTTACAGTTTAAATAGAAAGTCCTATAGGTTATTCTAACTACCTTTTTTATATTAAATAAAGGCTAGCTGCTTAATTAGTATATCTATATATAGGCACTTAGGTTCTAGCTAGGTGGCAGTAAGTCCTCTACCGGTAAGGTATATATCCTTAAAAGGTTTTTTATTTCTAAAAGCCTTAATAGACTTAATTATCTTCCTCTTCCTTACTTTTATAACCTTATCCTTAAGGAGGGCTTTTAGCTACTCCTCTATTAGGTCTTCTAGATCGCTTATATCCTAGTCTGTTATAAGTGTCTTTTTAGTAGCTAGTATTAATTATTTAGTTTTAATACTATTTTACTAGGTAACCGATTAGGATTATAGTAGTTATATTAAGGCTATTATTACTTTAATAGTTAGTATACCTATAGATAGGTAAGATTAGAATATATTAGAGGCTAGTATAGTATTAAGTAAGAAAGTTAATAGTATAGCAGTTAGGGGTCACTAGTGACTATTATTCTAATCTACTCCTCTAGAAAACCTTAAAGCTATTCTAAAACCCTTTTTATATGCTAACCGGTATAACGTTATCCCGCCCTACTGGCACCCCGGTCTCTAACCGGTGCCCCCCTATGGCCCCGCTCTAAGGCCGCTCCGTTCGGCACCTGACATTTTATATATATAGTACGCTTTTAGGTTACTAAGCGCAGTCTTAAGTTCTAGAACACCTTAACAGGCTTAAGTGATATAAAGTATTATTTCTCTTTAGAAACCTAAACTAAGTGCTTATTATATAGGAGGTAACTTATCTAGTAATACTTTAAGTACTTCTATAGGTAATTTATCTAGGTTTTCCCTCTTAACTTATATAAAAGATATAGTAGTCTAGTTAGTTTAGTATAAACTGTAATTAATACTAGTATTTAAATATATACTTAGTATATTATATATTTTATCTTATTATTATATAGGACTAATATAGTATAAGTAAAACTTCTCTATATAATCTGTTAAGATATCTAGAAAAACTATATAGTATTAATCTTCTATAATCTAGAGATAGTAATAGAAACTAATAAACACTTTAGTCTTATTATAGAGTATATTATATAGCTTTTTAGTATAGTTTCTTTTTTTTTTAGCCTTTTTAAAAGATTAAGATTATATAAGGCTTATATAGTCTATTTTAGACTATTTACTTTAGCAGAAGGTTATAGATATCTTTCTATAGTGTAGGTATACTATAACTCTAAGATCTTAAGAAACTCTCTACCTTTTATATAAATTATACTCTAGTTAGTATTATTTATATAATAGGCTTTCTAGTTCCTTAAGCTATTAGTGTATCCTGAGTGTTTAATTAACTCTATTAGTAATTTAGCTAGATTCTATTAAGTTATAACTTTAGGGTTTCTAATAGTAGTAGTTAGTATATTTATTATATAACTGCTAGAAGTTCTCTAATATTACTTTTAGAATCGTTATATAAGGTTAACTACTTATTTTTTCTTAGCCTTTATATTAATATTTATAAAGATACCTCTTTTTATAATTTACCTAATAGATTCTCTAAAGTATAAGTAATATATATACTTTTAGTAGTTAGCTGTCTAGTCTTTAAAGTCGGTTATAATTATATCTTTAAGTTATTACTAGTCTAGGTTTATATAAATAATCTAATAGATCTTATACGCTAGATATATAGTAATCTTTTTCTAAAATAGGTTAATAATAATATCTTAGTCCTTAGTCTAGAATTAAGGTGTTATCTAAGATCTCTATATTACGATTAGGATACTAATGCCTTTTAATATATCTTTATATATAAAGATATATTCTTTTAGGACAGGTTTTTTTTCTTAACTCTAGGTATTATATATTAATATATTAGCAGTTATTTTAAATTATATAATGTCTAGTTTTACTCTAGGTAATATACTTATAGTAGTATACTACTTACTTATTATATATATATATAAAAAGGGATAGTCTTTTTTATTCTGTTTTATATAAAGGAAAATAGTATAAGTAGTTATTTTAAAAAGTAGTTTTTTAGCCTTTTTACAGTTAGACACTATATAAACTAATTCTTTATATAAATTAAAACTTATTTTAGTATAAGTGGTTACTATAAGGAGTAGTTTTTTAGCCCTTCTATAGTTAGATATTATATAAACTTACTTTCTATATAAACTGTAACTTAACTCTTTAATCTTACTAATCTGTAATTACTAAGTAATTACTAATTAGTATTAAATAGACTTCATATATATATATACTAGTAAAAACGTAGGGGTAAACTAATAATCTATTACTTACTTAACTAACTTATTTTACTATAGTTATATAAGCAGTTTTTATACTGTATTATATACCTTAAGTTATTTAGCTAGATATAAGCTTTGTTCCCCTCTTAATATTAACTGAGGGCTAAGTATCTAGTCTGTACCCTTTAATACTGAATTATACGCTATTTCTAGTTAACTTACTAGGTGTCATACGATTATTATTATTTTTATTCTAACAAAAGTGTTTAAAGTACTTAAGGTAGGCCTTAGTTTAGGTAAGGAACCCCTAAAGGGTCTCTAAACTTCTATTATATAGTTCTAGATTAAGGTATTTAGCCTATAGGTATAAGGTAGGTTAAGGAGTAGTAAGTTATACGCTAAGCTAGTTATTTTTTTACTTAAGTTAGGTTATTATTATAAGTAGCTTTTAGTTAGTAGGTATAATAGTAGCTTATATAACTAATATAGCTAAAGCAGCTAGAGTAGCAGTTTATAAAACGTTAGTAGTAAATATTATATTATATTATTAGGTAAGTATTAAAGTTAACTTACTTAATAATAGTAATTAAAGTGTTATAGTTAGATATCTAATAGTAAGGTTTCTACTAATAGTATAGCTAATATTAATACTTAGTAATAGTAATATTAGCTTATTAGTCTATTAATCGCTTAGTAATTAGTTAGGTAGTTAATAGGCTTAAAAGAAGCTTATATAGCTTCTTATTAATAAATTACTAAAGTAAATATTAAAAGTTATTAAAAAAATATACTATAAGTTAATTACTAAAAAGTTATAAAAGTCTATTCTTAAGTACGTTAAAGTTTATTCTATATATAAGTCTTAATTCTATTAGTATACCTAAAACTAATATCTAAATATTAGTCTTTTACTATAAACCGCCTTTAGTGTTATTAGTCTTTTACCTAAGACTACTTATTACTTACTAGTCCTTTTTATTATTATGTAACTTATACTATAGTTCTTCCTGACCTAAGGAGTTATCCTGGCCTAACCTATTGTTAGTCTTATATTAATACTATGCCGCCTGCTGGTTATCTGGTAGGGTAATATCGCCTGTAACTTATTAGGTCGTAATATTAGAGTATTACCCTACTATTACTACTTCTACTTCCTCTACTACTACTATTACTTTATCTAATTTTACTTATTTATGCTATTATTCTTTTAATTACTGTTAGTTATATTATATTATAGGCTTTTCTCTTTATATCCTACACTATCTCTTTCTCTCGTTAGGTTGTAGCCTAGATTTGAAAGATTAGTTTTGTTACTTAAATTAGGCGCTTTGACGTCAAGAAAGGGGCGTTATCTGGTTCCACTATAATCTCTGCCTCCATTAGTTCCACTATGACAGGAGGCTAAGACACCTCTACAAAGACCACAAACCTTTCTTAAACAACAAACTAAGGACAAAATTCTTAATAATGTAAAAGGCGTCAAGCGGTCCTCCAGCTCCTCCTACATGCGTAACTCTCGAACAGAAGAGCAGAGAAGGAACCTTATCCTTCTAGATCCAACCTCCCGTTGGATTGCCGGCCCCAGTACCGTGCGACTTCTTTCTTCTCCAAGTTCAGTTTTCAGGTAATCAGCACTCACTTACAGTGCAGTACACTTAACTTACGCTTTTTGCACTTAGACTGTAAATCAATAAAGTGAGGTCTCCAAGGTCCTGCAGCTTAGATTACTAAAAAAGACACTTGGAAAACCAGTCCCTAACTATAACTAAACTAAAAAAAAACCTAATCCGTAACGGTCTCTCATACAGTTATGAGCATAAGTCCCTTCCTCCTCAGTAAGACATACTGAATCTTTCGAGATCCTCCACATAGTTTCAATACTTAGACTTAACAACTGTATACACTTATTTCGCAGATTTGATGGGTTTGAGCTGGTTACCAAAGCCAAAAATGGATGTCAGCAAATACAGTTAGGTCACTTAGGTACTCACTCGCACTGTTTGGCCCTACAGCCTAACTGGATTAGGCAGCTACTGCTATGTTTGGCGATTTGAGGAGTATATTACGGATGCTTGTAGCTTTTGGAACACTGAAAGTATGCGTAGGAAAGGAAGTGACATAGGCAATATTGTGTAAATTGACCTAAGGAGATAAAACGAACGCGATACTGCCAACGTGGCCGGATATTATCTTTATCCAGCTTTGGCTTAGCAATGAATGCACTGATGCAAGGATAAACCTTACATCTGCCTGACAGTTACGCCGGCCAGCACCCTAACTGGTTAGGCTGTAACACCTGTGACAGATATATTTATGATTTAGACGAGCTCAATTAAACATGCTCTAAAGCTGCTTGATAAATAAACTGATCATTTACTTTGTTACAAGTAAGTTAAAGCACCCACTGTTGGACCACCCCCCCACTTGGACCACCCAAAAACATCACCATCATGACCACCACCACTTTATTTAATT
>MU843928.1:0-13574 GCA_030867255.1 Colletotrichum somersetense | reverse complement strand
TCTATAGAGACCTTTAAGTAGCTATAATATATAATATTTATATAGCTACACTTATAATAAAGACGTTTTAGCTAGCTATTACCTTAACAGTATAGTTTAACCTAGAGATATTTTAATACAACGTTATAAATATATTTCTAAACGCTTATATTAATCTATATAATAAGCTAGTTACTTATAAGCTTCTAGATAGATTTAAAATTAAAGGGAAATACGTTTAACTATATAAAGCGCTTTACAGACTATAAGATATACCTTACCTTTAGTATAAAAAGCTTTCTAGTATATTAAGACGCTTTAGACTTACTCTAGCTATAGAAAAACCCTACCTATATTAAGATCTAAAGCGCTAGATTATTATTATCTTCTATATAGATAATATTTTTATTATATTTTATAGAGATAACACAGCCTATATAGCCACTATAGTTAATAGTATTAAGGCAGCTTATAAATTAAAAGACTAAAGACTAGTAGAATACTACTTAGGCGTCTATATATTATAAGACTAAGTAGGAAGAAAGATCTTCCTTACCTATAATAGCTATATTAAAATAACAGTAAAGAAGTTTAACCTTACAGATAATATCTATCTAGCTACACTACTGCCTATAACTATACTAACAGTATATAAAGGTAAGGCTATAGCTATAGATATAAAAACCTTTTAAAAGAAAGTTAGTTTTATCCTTTATATAAGTATTCTTATACAGCTAGATATAGCGTTTACAGTTACACTGCTCTTAAGGTCCCTTATAAATCCTAGTCCTAAACACCTTTAGTTAATTGATTAGGTAATTTAATACCTCTATAGAACCTACCACCTTACACTAAGCTTTAGAAGCTTAGGAGGTAAGAAAATACTGTAACTACTAGTAATAATTATAGTAAGTAATGCTTCCTATATAGATAATAAAGAAATATATAGATTATTATAAGGCTTTATTATAACACTTTTTAAAGGACTAATCTAGTAGAAGGCCTTAAGACAGCTAATAGTAACGACCTTAATAATTAAAATAGAGCTTCTCTCTCTATAGGAAATAGTAAAAAAAGTTATAGCGCTATAAAGACTCTTTTATAAGCTAGCCTTTAACTCTAAACAGCCTTATATTATCTTTTATAATAATAAGCAGACAATTAGACTAATTATAGCGACTAATAAAAGGATTATAACCTACCTTTATTATATAGATATCTAGAATATATAGCTCTGTTAGGAATACGCTGCTAGCCGCCTAGAAATAAAGTATATAGCTATAAAAGATATACTAGCAGACAGTCTAATAAAGAATCTCTTATAAGAGAAGTTTCTAGACTTTAAAGTGTATCTTAACTTAACTAATATATATAGAATAATTATAAAGAAGCTTTAAAATAGTAAAAGAAAACGACTTAATTTAGGGCTATAGCCTAGCCTATCTAGGCGTATATAAAACTAATTCCTGCTCTAAAGGGTAACTATAACTCTAGCCTACAGGCTACTAAAAAGACTTTACCTTATAGGGTTTCTAAAAGAAAAAATAAAAACACCTAAAGGTAGCGTATAGTAAGAGTTAATTACTAGCAGTAATAAAAGACTATAATCTCCTACTTAATAGAGTTAAAGATTATATAGCCCTCTATAACTAGTAAGGTAAGGTGTATTAAAGCGTTACTATTACTTTCTAGCTAAGAGGGACCTAGGCTTAGGTTTAAAAAAGGTTAAAGACCCTTAGGAATAACGCCCTAAAAGTCTTTTTCTTCCTCCTCCTTATTACCTCCCTTACTAGCCTTATAGAAAGCCTTATAGATATTACTATAGGCACAGCTTAGCTTCTAGAGATAATAGTTAATTAAGATTTAATATACTAATACGTTAGGACTAAACTTATAAAAGTAGAGGCCTTTTTGCCTTAAGTAAGGAAGGCTAAAAGCTTTAGGATAAATCCTATAGCCGACTTAGGCGCCTCCTTATAGGTATAGCTATTAGCAGTATACTTAAAGCACTTACCCTTAATATAGGCAGCCTCCTCTATAGCGGCAGAGTGTATATAGTATACTCTAGTGCCCTTACCTAAGATTATAAAGTAAAGGTAAGCAGTATATAGAAAAAGATTTAGAGCCTTAAGCTTTTTACCTACCTCCTTATCTACTGCTTTAGCCTTACCCTTACCTTTACCTTTAGGTATAGGTATAGATAAAGCTAAACCGGCCTTCTTAGGCTTAGCTAGGGTTTTAGCCGCCGGCAGGGGTGCAGTCTGCAGACTAACCTTTTTCTTTTTTTTAGTTAAGATAAATAAGTTAGTAATATAAATCTAAAAATACTTAAAGGTTTATAATAACTTACTAAAGGCGGCAGTAATAACAGCCTTAACAGCAGTAGTAATCTTAGCCTTCTATACAGCCTTTACCTTAATAGCCACTTATATAGCTACCTTAGCTTAGGCTACACGCTTAGCTTTAAGATTATATAAAGCTTTACTTAAAGCTAAGAAGGAAGGGTAAAAGTCGCCTCTATAAGAGGCTTCCCTATCACCTTCCTTCCTAGTAAGCTTATCTACCTCCTTAGAGGTAGCTTAGGCGGTATAGGCGGTACAGTTAGCGGCATATATAGCGGCAGTATAGGCGGCAGCAGCCTTCTTCTTAAAAGGCAGTATAGTATATATATATATATATATATATATTTATATACTGTTTATAATAAAGTGTTAGCTATAAAATTAGTTATATATAGGTTAAACTTATTTAAAAACTTATAAAAACGATTCTTATAAGGGTTAATAAAAAGAAAAAAAAATTAAAATAAGTAGGCAGCCTAGAGGAATATTTTAACTTAGTATAGCTGCTGCCAGGTAACAGCCTAAGGCGTCTTCTCGATTTTTAAAAGGAGCTCCTTCTTTAAAATAACACGCCTGTAAATAATAATAATAACGGCTATAAATAACACTATTATAAGCACAAAATTAATTACAGAGGGAATAAAACTACTATTATTAATTAAACTAAAATAGCTACTAGTTATTTCTTTTATCTATAAGTATAAACGCCCTTTATAAGGGCCTTTTTTTATTAACTATCTATATAAGGTAATTATATATAGTCTAGTTATAAATATTTTTATAACTAGGGGGGTGTATTACAGGAGGTCCTATACAGCCTCTATGGCTAGGGTAACAGTGGCTGGTGGCTGCAGTGCTTATACCAACGCTATTACTAAGCGCTCTTCTCTATATTTATTTAGAGACTAGCTACCACAGTTACTCTTAGCCTAAGTTAAGCACTTCTCACTATAGAGGGTTAACCCTACGCTCCTTGCCTGCAATAGTTATAAGCCCTTTGCCTCTACGAGTTATTATGTACCTTCCAGCCTTTAACGCACAGATTGCATAGGTCGCGGGTTTAATTCCTGCTAAGTGAACTGGTCTGACTATGGATTTACCTCCACGCTAGCTCTTAGGGCCAGACCCCAGCTAAAGGGCTGAGCTCTAGGGGGGTGTGTCGCAGGATATAGGATATATAAGGCGTTAATTGCTGCACGCAATTAGCGGCGTCGCTTTTGCGACATATCTTTAAGGTAAAAAAAAGATAATAATATTTAACGCCTTAGGGTTTTTTTACTAGCTTAGTGTATATCTACCCTATAGAGACTATATAGTAATAATTAGCCCTTAAGGCCTTAAATACTTTAATATAGTCTTAATAGGTTTTAAAAACTTACTAGTATATACCTAATACTTTATAAATTAGATTTTCTTTAAGTATTATCACTTTATTAGGGTATATATTAATAATATTATAATTTTTAGCGACTCTAATAAGGAACACTTTTAGCACTTAGAGATAGTCCTAAAGACCCTTAATAAATACTATATCTATATTAGTATAAAAAAGTCGTTTATTAGCTTCCTATTAGTAAAGCTTCTTAAGTATATTATTAATAATAATAGTATATATAAAACAGATAACTATATCTAAGCCTTTAAGCGATTAGTTTTCCCTTACAGCCTCTAAGACCTTAAGATATACCTTAAGATAAACGGCTGGCTGTATATAAAGATACTATAGTTTAACGTAATTATAAAGCCACTTTACTAGAGGAAGGTAAAACTTAATAAATAATTATAAAAAAAGAATATACTAAAGCCTAAAATAATATATTAGTATAAAGTAAAAATTATAACTAAAGAGACTTTTAACCCTATAGCTAAGGAAATTAATATATAAAAGACCTTATAGGAGAAGCTTTATAACCAGGCCATATAGTATTACTATAACCCTAAGAATATTACGCTACAGAATATCTATTTCCTAGGGAATCCACCAGATTACATACAGACTAACAGACCAGTAAATTGTCAGTTAGCCGCCTAGGAATTATAGGGACATTAGTAGAGAATTCTCTACCTGTTTACTGTAAATTCTCTAGGAATCCCTAGAGAATTATTTAGCCGTTTAGCCTAGAATCCTCTACTATTTATAAGTAGATCTCCTGCCTATTAGAGAAAAAAGGGGTATTAAATTTATAACTAATATATTTATACTAAAATATAATAAATAGTAGTATAACTATTATTACTATCTAAAGAAGCCGTCTTTATTAATAACTCTTTAGGATAAAAAAGAAGAAAGTAAAACGTAAGAGTATAACCTTAGCCTTTCTTTAGCACTAAAAGACTACAGTAAGATAAGATCTTTATCTACTTCTTATAGTAAACCTAGTAAATAAAATAAAATAGAATTAATATCTAGTTTTTTTCTTTATTACTTTAGTCTTACCTAGTAAAACCTATATAAGCTAAAGGTATTATTTATTATTATAGATAGAATTATCTATATTTACTTTCTAATTATTACTAAGGTAAACTTAATCCCTCTTATTAGATCTATTTTATATACCCTAGCTTACTACTGCTTACCTATAATATTAAGAATCTTTAGATAAATTGCTTACCCTAACTAGATAAGCCCTTCTATTAATAACTTATTAACAGCTGTAAAGTAGCTATTTATTTCTAGTAAAATTATAAAAGTATTTAAAAACCTAGCTAAAGAATTTAAGGTGTTATAAAGAAGCTATTAATTCCTAGGTAAAAAAAAACAAAGTATTTATTAAATCTATTTAGATAAAAATTTATAATAAAATAGAATAATTATAGTAAAAAGATTAAGAAAAAATAGACTTTAGTTAATATATTTATTTCTTTATCTTTAAGAAAGAAGAAAGACTAATATCTACTTTAGAAAGTAAAAGCTAAAAAGACTCTAAAGAACTTAAATCCTATAATATAGATAAAATACTAAAGTATCTTAATATTAAATCCCTATAGCTTAAAACAGTAGTCTAAAACTCTTTATAAAATAAACTATTAAGAAAAAAAAGTAAAAAAGTAAAAAATAACCTAAAAGCTTCTCTATATAGAGATAAAGCTAAACCTTAAGCTTAAAATTAAGAAATATAAGATCCTATAGTGTCTATCCTTACTGTTAAGCTTAAGTCTGTTTAGAAAGAATTAAAAGAAATATAAAAAGACTAATATTTCTAGTATCCTAGCTAAGGAATACCTTACTGTAGAAGAGGCAGCAGTAGAGGTTAAGGAGAAAAAGGCAGATATTAGCTGTCCTCTAACCTATAAGAATAAAAGCCAGATCTTCCCCTAGACGACTCTAGTGATTCCTTAGCTAATAACCTTCCTAAAGAAGAACTAAGTAAAGCTTTCTCTAGTTATAGGTCTAGTTTATTTAGATTTTAACTAAAAGAAATTAGATAGTTTAATCTTTTATTATCCTTTATAGATAATAATAATAGTTACTTAGTTAGAACTAAGACTATATAGATAAATATATACTAGTTTCTAGACTTAGCTAAACGCTATATATAAACGTTAACTAGTTATTAACTAGCAGTTACTAGAAACCTTTACTTTTACCTTAAAAAATTAACTAATAAATAGTACTTTAGAGATCTAAATAATAAAAATCGTTAAGACTTTATAGACCTTTATAAAGGCCTTAACCTTTAGGTATATCTACTTATTAAAAGATTTAAGATTTTATATAAAGTAGTTAAAATAAAACTCTATAGGCTAAAATATACCTTAAAGGATATAAAAAACTATATAAATATTTACTACTTTATAGCTTAAGTTAAATAACTAGTATAAGTAGTAGAAAAACCTAAAAGCCGTTATTTAGCCTTAGTTTATAATAAAATAGATCCTAATCTTATTACTAAAATACCTAAGTTAGATAGTAAAATATACTAAACTTAATAGCTTTAATACTTAATATCTTATTAAAAAAGATAATAATAAAATATTAAGTAAGAAGCCTAGAAAAAGCTTTTAATAGAGAAATCTTTTAAGAAAAAGCTAATAATGATAAAGCTAATCTATAATAAAAAGCCAGCCTAAAGAAAAAAAAAGTCATTATATAGCACTTAAAATCTATAGCGTCTAGAATTATATAATCTAGCTAATTAGCTATAAAAGCTAGAAGAATAAAAAGGACTATAAAAACGATTACTTTATACGCTATACTAGAAAGCTAGTAATAGAAATACTAAGCTAACTTAAGACCCTAAGTTATTATAGCTAATCTACTGTTATATCCCTAAGGACAGTATAAACTATAAAAAAGACTATATTAATATTAAGGTACTAAATAAAGATAAAACTATAAATCTAGCTACTTAAAAAAAATAAATAGATAAAAAATATTTTATACTTAAATTATATTTAGCCTCTAAATTACCTAATAATTTATTAGAACCTAGTATAAAGGATAACTTTAGAGATTTTATTAAGTTAATTAAATATATTAACTTTATTTTAAATATAAACTTACCTAAAGAACTTTAGGCTATACTAAAATATAAAAATAAATACTATCTTTCTTTAGCCTATAAATATTATAAAATAACTATAGAAAAAAAATAATACCTTTAAAAGAAGTATACTTCTATATATAAAATTTCTACTAATTACTAACTAAATCCTACTTACTTATAAAGCCTACTATAGGTAGAAACTAATATACACTAAGTAGTATATAATTATTTATATACCAGAATATAAATAGATATAGGAGACAGATAAAAAACCTAGATCTATATAGACAGTAGGTTATTAAGATATATTATCTTTTAGAGAATTCTTAAGAAAATACCTATTTATAAGTTTAACCTTATAGTCTAAAGGTAACTTTAAGGAATAGGTAATTTACTAATATTAAGATAAGCTAGATTCTAGCTAAAAGTATAAAGTAAAATTAACAGTTAAACGTATAAGGCTACACTTTATATATAAGGCTAGGTAGTAGAGACTTTACCGGCAGAAATATTAATTAGCTAAGAATTTAATATACTAAACCAGATAGATATTCTTAACTTATAAGGTATTATCTAAAGGGAATTAATAGGGGGGCGTTGCAAATTAATATAGGGGCGTCGTTCTTATAGAGGCATCGCCTTCTGTTTATCTAATTAGTTAAAAAAAAAGAGTATATCCCTATAAAGGCAGTAAGGGTAATTACACTAACACTGCTATTCCAGTATTCTATTTCACTATTAACTAATTACCCTACACGGCCATAGGAATCAGGCCCTATAAGGGGGCCCTTTTTACAGCCATAGGAAACAGGCCCTATAAGGAGGTTCTTTTTACAGCCGTAAAAAGGGCCCTTCTTATGAAGCCTGTTTCCTATAGCCGTGAAAAGGGCCCTTCTTATAGAGCCTGTTTCCTATAGGTGTAAAAAAGGCCCTTCTTATAGAGCCTGTTTCCTATAGCTGCAAAAAGAGCCCTTCTTATAGAGCCTGTTTCCTATAGCTGTAAAAAGAGCCCTTCTTATAGAGCCTGTTTCCTATAGCTGTAAAAAGAGCCTCTCTTATAGGGCCTGTTTCCTACAGCTGTAAAAAAAGCCCCTCTTACAGGGCCTGTTTCCTATAGCTATAAATAATAGACAGACTATAATATATACCTTTATAAACTTAAATAAGACTAATTATAATCTAAGATACCTACTATCTAGCTACTTTCTTATAATATAGTTATAAGGATTTATTATTACTACTAACTATTTCTTACTGACTTTATATCTTCTAAATACTAGGCTAAAGTGGTTATCTACTTATATAATTCCTTATTATCCTTCTATTATTAAGAACACTAGACTAGCTTCTTATTTATTACTAGGATAAAGTTAAAATCTAGCCTTAACTTAGTTAACTTACCTCTTATATAGACCTAGCTAGTATTAACTTATTTTTACTTTTAGGTAGGTAACCTTACTTCTTACTATTTATACTTTAGCTTCTACTAGAGGTATAGCTTTAGCTAGTTAAATAGTCCTCTTTAGGTAAAGCTAGTTATAATAGGATAGGCTATACTATATTTTTTAGCCTACTATAAAAAAATACTATAATCTTTAGATTAAAGATCTAACAGTATAAATTAGAAGAAGATATCTCTTAAAGACGCTACTAAAGGTATACCTCTTACTTACTAAATATTATTAAATTAAGTATTTTTATAAAGATCTTATAGTAGTATAAGATATTAAGCTTAATTAAAACAGTATAGTCTAAACTATATTTTCTAATAGGGGCTAGAAATAGTCTCTTACTAAAAGGTATTACCTTTTTTACTAGCTGGTATTACTTTCTAATTAGCACTAAACACTTTAAGGAAAGTATTATCTAAAGTTTATTAAAAAGCTTAAAGTAAGTACCTATATACTTCTAGCTTTTAAAGACTTTATTTTTAGTATAAGCTTACCTAAAGCGTAACTTCTAGTTACTAATTATATCTTATATAATATTAATAAGTTAATATAAGTAATTAAGACTATTTAAAAGATAGCCCTTAATATTATTATTACTTAACTTTATATTAGATATAATATAAATACTAAAGTTTTAGTATTTTTAAATAAAACAGTAAGCCTACTATACTCTTAGAGGTAAGTATATTATATAGAGATACTAAAGGATAAAGCGTTAGTTAATAAACTTTTTATAAAGCTTAGTCTAGACTTTCTTAAAGGTATACTTAGTCTTAATAAAAATAACCAGCTTCTATATTATAAAGACCTTATAATATATATAAAGGGGTAGCTTATTTACTAGTATAGTAATATAGGCCTAGTCCTTATCGCTAAGCTAGGCTATTACTTATATTAGTAGCTAATAGGCCTTATTATTAGACCTACTACTGTTACTACTATAGGTATAGTCTTTAAGCTACTTCTATTTAGCCTTAAGTATAACGTTAGAGTTAATATAGTAGATATAAAGTTATTACTAGACGCCTAAAAACTACTTATTTAGTATAGCCTTTATCTATTTATTATAGTCTATAATAATAACAGTAAGGTAATAAACTAAGTGTTAGTCTATAAGTTAGTAGATACTTACTAAAAGAAACTAGAAACCTTTTAGCTTTTTATTATTAATATGGCTAAATATAACGTTATAAATAGATCTAAGGTAGGTCTATCTAGTAGCCTAAAAGAGTAAGAGTTTAAAGCGATTAGTATTATAAGTGTTATTAAAACTAATTACTTTAGGGAATTAGTTCTATATTTAGAGATAATAAGGAAAGGTCTAGATTAACCTAATAAGGCGGTCTAGCTTATTATCTACCTACTTTACTATATATAGGATATCTTACTTATTAAATAGCTTAATTAAAGCTATAGTTAGTAAATACTTATCTAACTTTTTTTAGTTTAAATAAGCTTTAGCGTTATAGATATCTTATTAGGTAAATAAGGAATTTAGAAACTACTTTTAAATAATAGTATATATATTATATATCTAGATACTAACTTATTAGCTTATTATATTAATTATATCTATTATAGGCTAGGTAAGCCTGTAATAAGAAGAATATATAAAGGCTTTAAGGCTAGGGCTATAGTTATACTAACTGTACTAGGTTTCTAGATAATAACGTAACAGCTACTTACCCTCCTCTTAGGCCTCTATAATAACCTACTATTAATAACTGTATTTTTAAGATATACACTGTTAAATACTATTACCCTTTAGCAGTCTAGGGCTTCTAAATCGGTTATATTAAAAGGTATAGCGTATAATTCGGCCTTAAGCTCTATATTAGTTCCTTTTTATAATACTAAATCTATTAGCTTTTATAAAGGTATTAACTTAATTAAAGAGGGCGTTAAAGGTTTGTTCTAGATTACTAGGTATTAGTAGGTTTAAGATATTAGATATAGGAGGAGAGAAGGATTAGTTACTTAAGGTATAGTAAGAGGCTACAGTTTAGAAAAATGTTTTACTTTAAAAGGAGGATTATCGTTAGGGTAGTAAGTAGGGTAGTAGATTAGCTTAAGGACCCTATTTTTCTTACTATTAATAGATATAGTCTTATTATTAGAGAAATACTATTATTAGCTGTTAATTAGTCTTAATAACCTATTAAATAAAGTTAAAAGTACTATTAAACTGCTATATAGTAAGATAAAAAGGTTACTAAGACTATTTATTAGAAGGGAAAAAGCTATACTCTAGAGAAAGTTATAAAAGAATAATCTACTAAGTTTTTATTATCCCTTTAGAGAAATAGTAAGTAAGGTAGAGTGTTAGCTTTATACTAAGGTAATATAGTTTATAGTATAAAAAAGGTTATATATCTTATAGTAAGCTTAATAGAAGCTTAGCTATAAGGTTATACTGCTCCTTAAGATTACTAGCTTTATAAAACTAGCTGACGTTAAGACGGCTGCTTTTAGAGGAGGGAGATAACAGTAGGTAGCTAGATAATAGTAGTAGGTTGTAATTACTTATAGGTTATTCTCTTAAGATATAACCTATAGTAAGAGGGTAAATAGGTTAAGTTTTATACTATAAAATATATTATAAAGCTATTATAAGTAAATAGTATAAATAAAACTAAGGTTAGATAAATTAACCTTATTATAAGGAGGTATAGAAAAAGGAGAGCTACTTTCTGTAGGTCTAGCAGAATTTAGCTATACTAATAATATTTTTTTAACTAATTAGGTAGACAGAAGGCAACGCCCCTATAAGAATAACGCCCCTATATTAATTTATAACGCCCCCCTATTAATTCCCTATCTAAATTAGCTTCTATAATAGGTTAGAAATTCCTACTATAATCTTTACTAAATATAGCCTTATTTCTTATAAGGTAACTTATATAAAGAATATTATTATCCTGTTATTAACTAAGATAATAGTACCTATTTAGTATATAAAAGGTTTAAAACCGATTAGCTCTTATTTAGGCCTAAGTAAAAGTAGTAAATAGATTCTCTAATAGGTTAATTACTGTTAGTACTTATAGTAAATAATATAAATATACTAATAAAATTATAGTAAAATTAATATATAGGAACTTTTACCTACTTATAATATAATATAACTTACTTAGTAAATCTAGCAGACTAAATACTAATTCTATTAAATAATCTTAACTTAAAAAATATAAACTATAAAACTATACTAAAAGATAGTAATATCTTTTAGAAATACCTAACTATAGATTAAAAACTTAGTATTAAGTAAGATAAATCCTATAATTTAGTAGTAACCCCTAAAGAAGTTACTATATATAATAAAAGCCTAGAATTTATTTTATAAATAAGTAAAATAGTTAGTAACTTTCTAACTTTATAGAAACCTACTATAGGATACATATAAGTAAAACCTAAAGAAGAAATAATAATTCCTTTTATTAAAAACTACTATAAGTATAAGCTTAGTTAATAATTATACCTATATAGTATTAAGAACTAGGAATTCCTTAAAAAGATATTAGATAATATATATACTAAAGGCTAAATAGTATAAGCCACTAGACTAACACTATTTAAAGCTTTAGTATTTATAGTTTAGAGAATAGTAAATAGCAAACTAAAAGTAAGAATAGTAGTAGATTTATAGGCACTTAATAAGGCTACTATTCTAGATGCCTATCTAATACTATTATAATTAGAAGTTATCTAAAAAATATATAGTAAACATTTTACTATAGTGGTTAATATAAGATAGTTCTTTTATTAATTTCTAGTAAAGAAAGAACACTAAAAACGCTTAACTGTAGTTAGCCACTAAGGCTAAGAAAAAGTAATAGCAGCCCTAATAGGATTTAAGAATTTACCGGCTTACGCCTAACAATTTATAGATAATCTCCTTAAGGACTATAAGGATTTTATATAGTTATTTATTAATAATATTATTATCTCTTTATATACTATTAAGGACTATATAAAACACTTATATACTATTTTCTAGCTATTTATAAATATTAACCTATTATTATTTCTAACTAAATCTTTTATTAGGTTCCTCTTAATCTAATTACTTAGATTTAGAGTAAATACTTTTAGATTAAGTAATACTAAAGACAGAATATAAGCTTTTTACTAAGTATAATTCTTATCTAATCTAGTATCTCTAGAGAAATAGATAGGTTCTACTAGCTATTTATAACACCTTATCTTAAGGTATACTGTAAGAAACTAACTATTATAAGTTTTAAAAATATCTCTACTAGCTAAAGCTAGGAAATAAAGAATTACTAAAGGAGCTAAATAAAAAAACTTTTATAAAAATGTAGGTATTATACTAATAAAAGCCTAAATAGATAGCTTTATAGATATAAAGTAAGCACTTACTTTAGATATAGCTTTATTTTACTATAACTTAAACTGTATATTATTTATCTAATTAGATACTTCTTATAACTATAGATTAAAAGCTATACTTTTTTATTTAAAAAAAAATATAAACTAGTCACTAAGAAAACTAATTCCTTATATAGTAATTTAGCTAGTAATATATCTTAGTAAAGCTTTAATAAGTATAAAGTAAAAATACTAGGTAATAAAACTTAAAGTAGCCTGTCTTATATAGGTAATTAGAAAAACTAAGACTATAGTTAGCTTAATAAGAGCTATACTAATAGTAATTCTAACTAATTATACTTTAACTTATAAAGTAATATAGTAAATAACACTATTTACTATAGATAAGAAATAAGTAAACCTATACTTAGTGCTTACTGCTAAATATCTTTTATAATTTAAACTGTTTTATATCTATATCTTAAGATCTTTAAACGTTATAGCTAATATACTTTCCTAGCTACTAAATAAAGAAATACCTTCTGTTAAAATAAAAGAATTAGATAAAATATAGGATAATAACTAAATATATATAATAATAGCTATTAAAATTAATAAAAACTTTTACTAAGAAATCACTAGGTAATATTAGAAAGATTTAAAATTATAATATATATAGAATTAACTAAAAAAACCTTAATATAGCTTTAAACTGCTTTTTATAATTTATAATAAGCTACTGTATTTTATTAAGTATATAGGGAAAAAAAAACTCTATATCTTAAATATAATAGCTAGTAAATTTATTACTACAGCCTATAATAAAAATTATTACTAAGGAGATAAATAAGTCTAGTATAACTTATAAAATAAATTTCTTATTTATAATCTTATAAGAAAGATTTAAAAGTATTAGAAGTATTATCTAGTGTGTAGACTGCTAGGAAAAAGATAATATAAACCTATTAAAGTAATATAACTAATTT
>MU843927.1:0-13651 GCA_030867255.1 Colletotrichum somersetense | reverse complement strand
GGCTGGTGGATAAGAAGAAGTGCGGCGTTTGTCTTTGAGCGACGACTGCTTATGGGAGAAAAGATTACGACCAAGGCGAGATGATGTTTCACAACTCACGAAACGGAAAGAGCGGTCCCAAGAGGAGGGGCGGAATTCAACCTGCATAAGCTCGCGATGTATTAATTTGGGTATATGTAGCAGTAGTATCATGAGCTCTATAGGGAGGGGTTTTTTTAAAAGGAATGAGAGCTTCTTCCTTCTCGTATGTTGTCTCTTGACGCAAGGCTCGGAGTATACTGGCGTATATCGTGTGCCTTGCTTTGTCGGCGCCTATGAACGAGGCAAATCGTGGAACGGGCAACCTGGTGTATCCCTACAACGCCGACCAAAGTACGAATACAAGGCGGTCCGGTCCTTCTTAGGGGTCAGGTCTCAGCCGGGGTTCATCAACCTTGTCGCGCTGTATGCTAGAGGCCCCAGGACGACGAGAAGGTGCTGAGTGTACATGCAGCAGCGCATCGAGGACGGGACCAGAGTCGTGAGCTATAGTCTGATTTTACTCAAGTGACAGAAAGCGAGGCAAGATGGATCTGAGATTTCGCAGGCGTCGAAGGATCTCTAACGCTGATTATTATACCAAGGCTTGACGATTTTTCCATTCCGAAAGCGCCCCATAGAACCCTCTTCATTGGTATTGGTGCCTGGAACAAAGCAAGTGTGCATCGCCGCATACTTTTTTCCACATGGTCTTTTGGCATAAACATTTGGGACCGGCCCCCTTTGCTATGACCGCATACTATCAGTGATGTTATGAGACCCCAAGGCACACGATTATTAATGGGTATGTATAGTCGCTCAAAACCCCCATAAGCGGTGGATTGGCTGACCCAGTACATGGTTGATATCGCAATACGTAAAAACCAAACACGCAGCGCCTTTTACCTGCACATCCCACTCTCTTAATACGGTATAGAATACCCTATAACGAAGAGAAAACTGCCAGATCTGACTTCGCTTCAACCACAACCCGGAATGAACGACCACTACACGACAACCGGCGATGATAGTGATGATACGTAAGCAATAATTAAAGTGTTAGATTGTGAACAAAGGTAGAGGATATTATACATACCCAGGCTACACCTGTTTGCGAAATCGGTGTCCCGTTCGTCCAAGATCCTTAAGGAAATTCAGGAGCAGGACAATACCTCACAAAGTAAATATCAATAGTATGTCGACACTTTGATACAGTACCCCAACCGGTACCTTACGTTTCTGCCTAAATCCGAAGCAAAACCCCAGAATCTATTGTATTTGCAGAGTGGATTCCACGCCAGTTCCGATGATATTCTGCTCACCACCAATAATGATGCTGCGGGGTATTAAGGCAATGGCCGCCTTATCGACAGCTCCAGCGAATAGTTTGCCAGTAGTGGGGCAATGCCCTGCTGTGCACCCCGTCTGTCTCGAGTCGCTCACGTCGTCAGAATCGTTAATTCATAGCAATTCGGTCGACGTTCACTAGCAACGACGTTGTGAATCCACTCCTCTCATCTTTAGATACTCCCTCAACAGACTCCGATCTTTATCACTTCTGTCTCCAATGGCATACCGCGATTCTCTCGACTCGGACCACCTCCGACTACTACGACCAGTCTCATTGTCTCACGACAACCTTCACTTTTCAGTCATCACTGTGCGTCGCGCAGCGGTAAATCACTATAAGTACACAGCTGTCTCATACACCTGGGGGGACGGCAGCCCTTCCGAGATAATCTTCCTAGATGGTCAACCTTTCCCAGTCAGACTAAATCTATGGTCTTGTCTGTATTACTTGAGCCTTGCTTCACGGCATACCGAGTGGAAGTACCTCTGGGTTGACGCGATTTGCATCAACCAAGCCAACGATGCAGAGCGTAACTCACAAGTCCGCTGCATGGATCAGACATACAGGAGTGCTATCTGCGTCTCTATTTGGCTCGGTTTGATACCTCTACCAGAGGGAATATCCCGAAATACTCTCGCTCCTATCAAGACGCTAGAAAGCGATGGATTCGATTGGCGAGAATCCATGCTCAAGCTCGCGAGTCGCCCGTACTGGACTCGCTTCTGGGTTATTCAGGAATGCCTGCTTGGTTTAGAAGTCGAGCTCTATTGCAGTGATAACCGAATAAGATGGTTCGACTTCCAGCATATCCTATGCACAGAGGCAGATATTAACGCGTTTCCCCAATTCGACGACCTCGATCCTGGAGGGAGTAAGGCAGGGTCATATCCTGCCTTGCCACTCGTTATGGGCCGTACGATTGATCGGTATCCGGAACTATTGCAACCGCTGTACGACCTCGTCGTCGCCCACCACCGTGCCAAATGCAAGGAAACTAGAGATAGGGTTTTCGCTTTGCTCGGACTTGTAAAGCCCGAGGAGCGACGTATGCTTGGCCGATTCTTCCCCGATTACGACATGGCTGAAGAACACGTGCTCATCATAACACTCGCGCACCTAACGCAATATACCTTCGAGCTAGCCTCCAGGGACCGCCAGCCGATAACACCTGACTCCGAAGAAATTTTCCTCGGACTCGGGGTTAAGTCGAAGACACGGAGGAGGGCGTTAATACGTCGGGCGAACTTGCTAGATTATTGTGATTGGGATGCGCAATTGCCGCAACAGCTCGCCCTCCGAGACCAAGAAGAGCAAGACTTGGGCAGCGCGTACTGGGAGGAGGCTGAAGAAGAGACTGAAGTACTTGAAGGTGCCAGTTTCAGGCCAGGCGGTGCACAAGTTATGATTTTTTTGTTTTTGGCTCTGGTGGCTGTCGCCGTGGTCTGCGGTGTGCTTCGCCTCTTACAAGCGGATGGCTTTTGAACTTATCGTGTATAGGTAGCTTGGGCACCAGCCTTGAAAACTGTGTCAGGCGACAGTGTGGCGGCCAGCAATTGGGCATATTGGTCTATTGCCTACGAAGCGAGTGTGGTGTTGTTGTTACGTCTCTAACCTAAAACATGAAGCAGAGAAGGGATTCTCGGCCATAATTCCTATATCCCGCATTGCAATAGAGAATCGAGCATGGGTTGAATGCATGACTCGATTATGCAATGTCCAGGTCTGACAAACTGTCAGACCTTTGGTCAGCTACTCCTGAGTCATGGCCCCTCGTTTACGCCATGACTTCCTCATGTTGAATTAGCCTGGCCACTTTTTCTTAAACGGTTCGGCTATGCTTTCTTTCCTTAGATAAATAGGACGCATTTTAGCACTATCAGCTTACTCGCTAAGCAATAATATACGCTCTTTTGAACACCCATATGCCTATTTGCTAGTCGCCATACTGATATCTGTCAGAAACCATGTGTATAAGCACGTGATAATTCCGAGTTGCAATAGCGTAGCCAAACAGTACAAAGGTACCTGTAGAGTATGTAACGGCCAATACGAACCGTGTCCGTGCGCCTGGATTATCTCAAGACTGTTAGTGAGTAGGACACCGATTTTGCAAATAGCTGTATACGTGCCTCTTCTGGTCTTACAGTTGGCCCAGCCTTTGTAGATGCATGTCAGCACCCTAGCAAATATGTCTCGCGGTCGAACTTCATATTTGATTCTCCCCTCTTTTTTCCGATTCCTTTGTTCTTCTTGCTTACCCTTTGTTCGATTTTTCGAATTTAGTCTGCAACCTCTATCAGCCAGTAGCACAAAGGCTGGTCTTGTTCGGCAGTCTATATCCGTACATCACAATTCATAACATGATAGGAAAGTCTGTTACGTAAATTGTGACGCAGACAGCGTAGAGCAGCTTGTTATGTATCCAGATGTAAAATATGCGGGTTTCGGCTTCAGGTTTTACCATTAACTCATTCCTAAATCAGTGTGAGTTTGAACACTCAGTACGGAATGAACTATGGCGCCGGAACATTTCACATCAAGATACCAACATTGAAATGAGAATGGAAAGTCGTCTCAATTCTGTTTCTGGGTATGTACGGACCAGTCGCATATATATGATACAAGGCACCAAGGCCCGAAGAAGAAAAAGCGAAATTTGTACATGAAGATCAGCCTCACGCCAAAACCATGACGAGGCGTTTGTGGGAATGTGGTTGAACGTTTCACCGAAACTTTGCCCGCCCAAATCAGGGAAACCACGAGCTTTTTAGCCGATGACCTTGGCAACGGCGTTGTAGGCAGCCTTGGGCTGGTAGTTGGCGTCAAACAGGAGGGGGTTGCTGCCGGTCCTCCAGCTGTCGGTGTCGCGGACGCCCCAAACGGTGATGCCGACGCATTGCTCGAGGTCCAGGCAGGCCTTGGTGACGGTGCTGTAGTCGGCGGCGGGCGCGCCGGCGATGTCGAGCTCGGTGATGGCGACGTGCTTGACGCCGCTGCCGGCGAGGGTCTTGAGGGCGGCCGCGACCCCGGAGGCCTGGCCGGCGCTGAGGTGACACTGGGAGCCTAGCAGAAGATTTCGCGTTAGAATCAAGCTTGCTTTGGAAAAAAAGAAAAAAAAAAGGAAAAAGAAAAGAGGGGGGGGGGGGGGGATCGTTCGACCGCAAAGTCGGGTGAAAACATACCGATACCATCGATAGGGATACCCTGGGCAATCCACTGCTTGACCTTGTTGGCCATGGCCTTGGTCTTTGCGTAGTTTGCGTTGTCGAGGTTGTAGTCGTTGATGAAGAGCAGAGCGTTGGGGTCGGCAGCCTTCGCAGCGTTGAAGGCGATGCGGACGAAGTCCTCGCCGAGAACGTTGGAGAATACGGACTTGCGGAGGGTTCCGTCCTCGTTGAAGATCTCGTTCACAACGTCCTAGCCGGAAAAAGCAAATCAGCCCGGGCTCCATATTGCGCGTGTCAGTAGGGGGGGGGCTTTTGAGGACTATACTAACCCAGTGCATGATCTTGCCCTTGTAACGGCCGACGACAGCGCTAATATGTTCTTCGATGGCCTTGGTGAGGGTGGCCTTGTCCTTGATGTTCTGGACATAGCTGGCGAGCTGGGAGTGCCAGACCAGGGTGTGGCCGCGGACCTTCTGGCCGTTCTTGGTGGCGAAGTCGACGAGGGCGTCGGCGCCGGCCCAGTTGAACTTGCCCTGGGTCGGCTCGATGGACTGCCACTTCATCGAGTTCTCGGGGGTCAGGACGCCAAAGTCACTCTTGAGGACGGCGGCGTTCTTGGCGTTGTTGATGAGGTTCGAGTCGCCAATGTTTCCGTAGTACTGCTTGCCCTTGGCCTTGAACAGCTTGTCGATGCTCTGAGAGGCCTGCCTCTCCTCGATCGGGGCGGCGAGGGCGGTGATGGGTGCCAGGAGGCACACGAGGCTGGTAGAGAACTTCATTGTCAAGAACTGAAAAGGGTAGAATGAACGGGAAGGGTCCGAAAAGAATGTAAGACGGGATGGAATGAGTGACTGTGGTTGTGGTGAAGAGATGTTGAGAACCTGTCTTAGGCAGCGGACGCTTTATACAACGGAATGTGAACAGCCTCGACCGGGAGGTGGGAACCATCTACGACTCACGCACGCCGGAAGGGTCTGAAACAGCAATACCGTAGTGGTTCGCTCCGCAAACACTCTATAATCTTACCGTCATAAGTAGCCTTGCACAGCTCGAGGTAAACCGGGGAGCTTCGAATCTACTCAAAACCGGGGCCTCGACCAGACCAGGGGCGTGGTGACGACCCGGCACCTAGACCAACAGACCACTTCGCCACGGGGTTATGCCGGAGATCGTCTTCTGATCATGGTCATCCTGTGTTTGCTTGCTATCAAAAGATCCATACTCGAAAGGGTGGGGGCCGGAGTCTGGACCGAAATGGGGGATATTGTCCGTCATGGGTACGACCAACAGCCCATGCTGTATCATTGCTGAGATACCCACCGTGGCAACAGACCGCCACATGCAGTGCGGCCATCAAGGGGGCCAAAGGGGAGAGTCAAATCTTTGACCGTGGTGGGGTTAAGCATATTTGTCAGGCCAAACGTGTACGGCGCTTAGGGAAACATAAGTGTCGAGTTGAAATTGAGTACGTTGTAAACCCACTTACTACCATGAGAGAGCATGGGGGCCGTGTCGGCCCGTCGGGCTCAAGTATATTACAAGCAATTAATTCGACTGGAAAACGTAGTGGTCGGGCGGACTGAAAATTAATTGGTTTGTCGCACACTTTCCGAGCTTTTGCGAACCTCGGACCATCTATCCCGGGATGACATGCCAACCACAACTCACTGGGCCTACCGGGACATGACTTGACAGGAAACGCCACGGAAGCTTGTTACGGTTCCAGCATATCTAGTGCAGGTACCTCCGATGAGCCGCATCTTGGCGTGGGATTGATAGCAACGTGCCGTAGACACCCTCTTGGGCTCTTGTTACATGATGCACGCATGTTCAATGCTTACATGCGATTAGTTTCTGCGTACATTGGCCAGGCTTCCTTGCCGGCTGGAGGAATGACCGCTCGGTCCTTTTCAACTTTTTATTACAATTTTTTTCTTTTCTTTCTAATTATTCTTTCTTTCTAATATTTCTTTCTTTTTCGTCCTCTCCTTTTCACCACATGCGGTCGCATTCATCCTGTAGTTTCGGCTCATGGGGCTCGGTTTTGCGCCCCTACGAAGCTGAGATCCGATGTTGCTAGCCGGCGGCATGCCTGTGTGCTGTAACAGATAGATGGATTCCCACCGACGGGGGGGGGGGGGGGGGGGGGGTTCGGATGTCATTACATCTCGGGGAGGGGCTCGGCTGTTGCGTTGATGATATCATCCGAGGGGTTGGATGTCCCCTAATCTTTGACAATGAGCTCTCGGGTCGATTATCCGGGTCGCCAGACAGCCAGAGCTTGCCAGCCGGGTCGTAGGTTACGTTGTACTGCTTGAGCAGTGTGCGTGATATCAATACGTAATTCATTTTTATGTAACAGGGCGGGTTCTCAGCCCCATGCCGCCGGATTTCGAAAACTTTGGGTCGGTCGCTATGGACCAATAACGCGCGGCATTCTACCGATACCTAGAGTCTTAATCTCATCGGCACACAAGCGTCGTTTCGTACCATGGCTCGAAAACTGCGCTTACCTTCTCCTCAATACTCGGGATAATGCGATGTCTCGCGTAACCATGAGCCGAATCGAATTCCATCCAGATCTGGAAAAAATCCGCATAAGATATCACATGTCCAGGTCCTTGCAACCAGGCGCAGCATGATCCTTCTACCGTACGAATAGAAGGCCAACAGAACAGCCTTGCCCCAAGATTGCTAGGCAAAATGCGTACATGGTACGGATAATATCAAGAAGAAGCATCTGCTGGCATGTTTTTTCTCCACTAATTACAATCTCTTATGCCCATAAGAGCGGGTACTTGTGCCAGACTCGGCCACGATCTTCGTGGACAAATTACGCTCGTGGACCATCCGGCTATCTTTGCTTCAAAGTTGCGGCAGAGGCCATTTGGGCCATAATTTTCCGCCTACCAGCGAGCTCGCTCTCTTAGCCGATACTATATCGTTGGCAAAAGATCATATGATCGCCCGTTCTGGAGATCAGCCAGGGCATTCCGAGTTATCCGCTCAGCCCGCAGCTGGGAGCAGCATGCAAAGCCGTCCTTGGTGTTGTTTCCGTTGTTTGATCTTCGTATGTAGTAAACTTTTTTTTTTTTTTTTTTGGTATGAAGGCATCTCGGATATCGTTGCTTGGAAAGATTCGGACCATGCGTGCAGCACGTCGTGCCTCCACCGCCAAGCGCATCATTCCGGGGTGCATCGTGAAATTCCCGCGCCGCGGTAGAGACTGCCGGCATCCAAATCGAACAACTTCCTGCAGGTCGGGTTCTTCTTCGAAGCCCAAGTTCCAGGGGACAAGCTTCCTTGGCAGATTGGACGAACGTTGACCCCTGTCCAGGATAGCTTGTTTTCCCGTCCGCCTCGGACAGGAGGATTGAATCGCAGTGAAGCCGGGCGGCTAAACCCGACAATAACGGACTCGATTATTTTGCCCCGCCGCGTGCCCCCTTTCCAGATCAACCTTGCACGCGGCATGTGGGGTTACGATGCCGTCGGGTTCTGCGCGTCCAGCTCGCGCACACAAGCCGCGTTTGAGGTAGAATGCCTACAAGAGGAGGCACGCTCACGCTAATGATTCAAATCAGCTGCTCCTTGCGCAGCGCGGTGACGCCTTCACGGATCCTGCCCGCGGTATAAATCCACTCAACCCCTTCTCCTCCCCGTTGAAACACCAGGCGTACCTCCAGGCTTGGCATCATCGCATTCAATCTCATCGCAGCAATCATGAAGTTCAGCGTCATCGTCTCGGCCTTGGGCCTGGCCGCCTCTGCTGCCGCCGCCTCGCTCCAGCAGGTCACCAACTTTGGATCCAACCCCACCAACACCAAGATGTTCATCTATGTTCCCGACAAGGTGGCATCCAACCCTGCGATTCTCGTCGCTATCCATTACTGCACCGGAACTGCGAAGGCCTACTTCAGCGGCACCCCTTACAAGTCACTGGCCGACCAGAAGGGCTTCATTGTTATTTACCCTGAATCGCCATACTCAGGAACCTGCTGGGATGTCTCCTCCAAGGCAACCCTGACTCACAATGGCGGGGGCAACAGTAACTCTATTGCCAATATGGTTACTTACGCCTTGGACAAGTACAAGGCCGACAAGTCCAAGGTTTTCGTCACAGGATCTTCGTCCGGTGCTATGATGACCGTAAGTTGAAGAACCCATCCCTTTCCCGGCCACCCTTTTCCCCTTAAGTTTAAGCACTGATCGGACTAATCGCTGACAAACAATGGGCAGAACGTTATGGCCGCAACGTACCCTGAGCTTTTCGCTGCCGGTGTCGTCTACAACGGTGTGCCTGCGGGTTGCTTCTTCACAGGTGCCGTTGACGGCTGGAATTCCGACTGCGCACACGGCAACGTGAAGAAGTCCGCGAGCGAGTGGGCGAAGGAGGTCACGAACGCAGACCCCTCCTACAACGGCTCACGCCCGCGCATGATGATTTACCACGGCAGCACCGACACTACCCTGTACCCGGCCAACTACCAGGAAACGATCAAGCAGTGGTCCGGCGTCTTTGGCTACAACGCGGATAAGCCCGTGAGCTCCAAGCAGAACACCCCGCAGACCAACTACCGCACCGACGTGTTCGGTGATCACCTTACCGGTGTCTTTGCGACCGGTGTTGGACACACCGTGCCCATCCGGGGTGCCGACGAGATGAATTTTTACGGCTTGTAAGAAGGGGAGAAGAGCGCTGGTGTGATACTATTCTTGAACATATTTCAAATTTCTACTCTTGCCAGAGAGTCTTGTAAATACATGTCATGGTCTGCGAAAAAAGGCCAACATTGAATCAAGCTCAACGATGTATATATGCAGATCATATACGTACATGTATGTCTGTGCTCCACGGCGAGAACCGCTGTGGATGAAACTTGTTTTTATACGGAGCCATTCAACGTTTATACCAGGCCCGTTTATGTACTGCCAAGTATACATCCACAAAAGAGAAAGATCAGAGACTCGAGCTTGCCCATATGGGCACTGTGAGATAACGTTTGTCAAGGACCCTGGCAGCCTTCAAAAGCCCCCGCGCAAGCAGAATGCAGTCTCATGACTAGCGCAGCTGCGGTGGGTATTGGGTTGTTCGCTTCTCAAGTTTGCTTTTCTTCCCTTTGGATGGCAGTTAACCCCTACGAGTTATTCTCATCAAGTGCTCGGGTCACTTCACACTGCGTAGCGCCCATCGGCTTTGATAGTTCATGCGGAACGCGAGTGACACAGTTGGGGGGTTTATACAGCCACATGAGCGACCTAGTGTATTCTCGTCAAGATGTTTGTCCGCTGACTCGCTTTGAAATCCGAACGCCACTTGCTTCTCTGCAACTCAAATCCGACCCGCACAGTTCGATTCAGGCACAACGGTAACATTGGCTCCACTCGAGGACCACACCTTGCTGCCAGCCCTACGACTCACGATTGAGGTTAACAAGACTTCACTGACATCAAGCTCGCAGTAGCGGCGGCGGGGCCAAGCAGCCTAACCGACATAGGCAGCTTAGCATAGAGGACGATTCTCTTTGTCGTCTCGACTCTGACTTGAAGTAGCTTTCTACACCAGTTCAATACTTTCGACTTGCAGCCTCTCCTCAACGACATGTCATGCAAGTTACAAAGCTACCTTACTCATGCATACCGGGCCGGGCGGGGCTTACGACCGTGCAAGTGCGCAAAGCAGCGAAACCTAGGGATATAGAACAGAGTTTCCAAACACACAATGCTTATATGGGCGTGCGGTGTACCGGTAATTTGACAAGATGGCATGTCTATGACGACAATACAGATATAACAGATGGCTTACCGTATGGTATTCGAGCACGATCAAGCGTTTGATTAAAAATACTAGGGTAGAGAATACAGTATACTTCAAAGACACTGCAGATCAGAACTCCCGAAGAGATCTCTCGCCTTTCATTATCAGCTTTAGATCGATCAACACGGAAGATGAATTACTAGACATGATAACTACCGGTTGGTTATATGCACCATTGTCAATGACAGACTCGAGGAGGCTGCTTAGGATGCTGTTACGGGATGGTGACCACACAATCTTCCCGGAAAGGCCGTTATTGCTGGTTCGCTGAGCTGTCAACACAGAGGTCATATTCACCTCGCTTGTCATGATTTGGACAGAAGGTGAGAGAGAGAGGGGGGGGTAGAAGTCGGTCTCTCAATGATACAAGTAAATGGGCCGGGTACCCCTAGAAGCCCTGCGTGACACAGGGCGACCGGAGGATGCCGTATAGCTCCTGGATACCGAAGAGCCTTGGACTCTTGACAGAACGAAACAATTCTAGTTGAAATCCTGGGCACTGTTGACGGATGATTGGTATATTCGGCGATGGAACGGTTGTAATAGATTGGGACACGGTGTGCATTATCATTGAAGTTAATCACCCCAGGCGCCTTTTGTCCTCTACAAGAATGGTCTGGCATTAAATACAACAATAACGAGTAAATGGCCGATTGTGTGAACGACAAACGACAGTGATTGAGTAGCTCGGAAAAGCGAGCCGCCCCAGGGGCATTGGAAGGAGGAACTCTCAAATGAGGCCTGCTCGCAGTGTTTCTGATCACGTCCTTTGGCACGAGAAGCATCACTAGCGAGGGGAACTCGGTCGTGATGGCCTGGCCGCTGATGTCAAAGCGTCGCCCAACGCGAGTGCTCACCAGGGCGATTCAGGGAGTGTGTGCACCATGACCTCCGCCTCATATCCCGCATATACATCCGTCTGCCCCCTCTCGCGCCACTGGTCGTTCTTCGCCTCATCCATGTCACTGTTCTCCTTGACCTTGTCAGAGGGGTTGAGCGAGGCTGTTGCTACATCGCTGCCGTTCTGTCGTCGGACCGCGGTGGAAGATTATGTTCCAAGGCCCTATGCCCTGTCTGACCCATGACACTCGTCGACTGCGTTGTGAAAGTAAACCAATATGATTGGGAGCCTGAAACGACTCGGTACTACGTTGGAGGCGCGAACCGATTCCCGGTGCGTCCGGCAGGCCGCGGAGTGACCGGCCTCGAAAACACGGTAACCTTTCGAGCAAGTTTTATCGAGCTCGTACATGATACCAGGCTTGCCTTACCCCGTCGTTCTCATAGGCGCCTCAACAGTGCATCTCGAATCCCCGCGGAAGCTTCCCAGCTTTCAGCTTCAGCTTCAGCAACCTCACGAACCCATAACATCAGTCCGACTGCAAGTCAATATGTACGCCATCCCCCGCCCCCCTGCCCGGGTTTCATGTCTGTTCCCTACTCTCGAGTCAACAAACTCAGGATTGGGCTATGGCTCACCCCAGGATGACTTGAAGTTTACTTCACCACGCCCGAGGCCGTCCAACGCCGCCGCACCTCAGTCTGAATTACCCTGCCCGCCCCCCCCCCCCCCTAGCGCGCACTCGAATCGAGGCTGTTGGAAGGTTCGTCCAAACGGACAAAAGCGCCGATTTAAGCATCCTTTTACAGCCCGAAGCTTGACTCTGACAGAGGGGCAGAAGTCTCTTCTCCGACGCCGAGTTTGCTCCCCCCCGGAGCACAACTCCTGTTTTCGATCTGAAGCTGGGGCCCGCTTACCCGCCGCAAGTAAGCAAACCAAGCGAGTTTGCCTTTCCCCTCCGTCCCTTGTGAGCGAACGGGGGTGGGAAGCTTTTTCGCGGAAACATTTCCTCCCTCATCCAAAAGCAACAACATCTTAGATCGCTGGTTCGGCCGGCAACCGCCCGCAAACACGGGGTTTTCATCGTCTTCGTGGTGCACCGTCGCAGCTTCATCATGCCAACCCCCCCTTCAAAAAGGGGCACATACTCATTGGGGTACCCCTCGGTCCATACCGCGCGACGCACTCCTAGAGTCAAGAGACAGATTGGCCTTTGCGACCCTGCCCCCCCTCCCCCAAACCGACAAGCCCCATCCATGCTCCTTGAGCTGGCTTCAGGCCAATTTACCTCCGGGCCGCAGGCCACTTCATCACGGAAGTCCTTTAGACTTTCAGCATCTCTAGGGGGGGAGGGCTCAAGGTCGACCTCGTCGCTGAGACGAGCACCCATCAGCACCGACTAGCTCTCCCGGCAGCGGGACTGTTCTTCCGGCGCGAAATAGCCAGGTTTAGAAGGGGCTGCTCGGACGAGTTTCGGCCGGTGCTCAATAGGCTACTGAAGCCCGGCGGCGGCGGCGGCGTCGTCGATTCCGGACCGAAAATACCCGTCCACGCCCTCTTTCAAGCCCCCCCTCCCCCAAGGCGGATGCGGTTTACCAAGTGACTGCAGAAACAGTGTAGTATCTTATTAACTATACAGGTCGGTGTCGCGGTCATAGTTGCAGTGTGACGGGCACCGTGAAAGGTTTGAATTTGCGTTATCCGGGTTCTGCAGAATAGGAAGGGGAAAGGATATCTACATCTATACACCTACACAGATGTATTTACCAGGCCAGCCGTAACGCAGTCGGCTCATATATGAAAAAAAAATACCGTTGCGCAAAGACGACTATGCCAGACCGAATCTCCCGCGCAATAAGAAGATAAGGGAGCGGACTGCAGCGGCAGCATGTGACATCTTTTTGCCTTGAAGGCTGAGACGAGTTAGATGTGCAGCTTACTGAGAGGTGACCTCGGCGGCGACATACCACCTCCCTCGCTCGCTGTTGTTTGTTGTTGTCATATCTAACACCGAGCCGTTTCCTGTTAGAGGACAAAAAGGCGTCTGGGGTTAACTGGCATCAATGCAGACACACAGCGTTCCGACCTTCCGCAACTGTCCCACCGTGATGTTTATATCCGCCAACCGTGTCCAGGAGCTCAACTAGAAACGGTCCGCGCTGTGCCATCTCCCCCGCCTTCGGCCGAGCACGGCGTCTCTGATCGGACCGCCCCGGACCAACCGCCTCAAAGACGTATGCCGACGGGAAGCCATTACATCGGGCAGTGATGGGTTGGGGGGGGTGTAAACTCGCTCCTGCCACCGGCCCCCATTCTTCATTTTCGTCCCCACACTCACCCAGGAAATGGACTTGTTGACCGCGAGAAAGAGAGAAGGGAGGGGTTGGGGGGTTGGATTACGCCGGGGATGACGGCGCATCCGTGATACCGACGAACATCATCGTCCGGAAGGGGGG
>MU843926.1:0-13691 GCA_030867255.1 Colletotrichum somersetense | reverse complement strand
AAACACACCTGGCGGGCTTCCTTCAAGGCTTCCGATCTCTGGAGCTCCTGAGGGCGTTTGCGGTTCCGGTTATTGCCTCAAGCTTTCTTCTCGATTATTATCCACCAGGGATATACTGTAAGTTAACGCATAAACGACTGGACAAGCCGTAAATCTATCAGGTTTATAAGCTGGCAATAAGATGCTTATTCTAACGTCCTGCAGACTTTAATCCTCATAATGTGTTCTATTTATTTTATAGGGATGCCTGCAATAACGTGTGCAGAAGTACGGTTCTCGCACACAAGGGCTCAACCAAGCTCCTCTTGCCTTTACAGTTTTCCAAGCTGATTAAAACAGATATGGCGCGCCGTTTCAGACCGCTGAGGTTGGGCGAGTCGGCGGCGTCGCTTCACCGGCAGCTCGTCGGCCAGTTCCAAGGTGACTGGCCCCAGTTCCAGTCAGAAAACACATGCTATCATTGTCTGCAACGCCAACCACAGTTCTTCCCCGTCTGCGGCCATGGCTGGTGCATAAACTGTGTGGCTGTGTTTGGCGTCCGCAGCCAGGACAATCCATGGCTTGCCTATATCGATAGGTGCCTCCTGTGCGGGCGAGAGCTGAAGATGACCGTCAGGATGAAGCCAGACACGGCCACGGCTCGGGTCGTTTGCTTTAACGGCGGTGGCACAAGAGGGAAGTACCCGTTAATGTTGTTAAAACAGTTACAGGACAGCATCAACCTGCCCAACCATCCAGTACAGCAGAACTTCAATATAATATACGGCACAAGTTCCGGTAAGCTTACAGACAATATATACGGCGCAAGTTCAGCTTACTACAGCGGTGCTAAACAGGGGCGATCACGGCAGGCGCGCTGTGTCTCAACAGCTAGACCGTCGACAAGTGCATCGCCAGCTTTAAGTCGTTAGCAAGCCACGCGTTCACGCCCCGCCGCATACCTGCCATTCCACTTATACGTCCGCTTCTACAAGTTTTAATACGTCTGCCTCTAGTCCCCGCTTTAGTCCGTCTCATAGCTCTGCTTGCGTTTAATAGCCAGTACCCGTTGCGGCCCATAGAGGAGGCCCTACGCCGGGTCTTCAGGGCAGAGAAGAGCATCGTAGACTATTCTCCCGCCAACACCACAGACACAATAGTAGGCATAACGGTCGCAACCGTCCAAGACGCAAACGCCTGCGTCTTTACTAGCTACAACAGAGTAAGGCAACAAGATAAAGATTAAGGTTCTAATCGCCTCCCTCCCAGTCTGTACATCACCCTAACAAACGCAGGCAGATTATCACGTTCTTATACCAGAAAATAGAACTAGAAAGATTCCATTATAGGAGATATAAGCCTCCATACTTCTCACTTTCTCGCTAGTATATTAAGACCCCACAGTATCCAAAGCGTAACAGCAGCACCATAGTAAGCACTAAACGACCAAAATAAAAGAAAAGGGTAAGCATCTACATATTAAACTTTTACATAGTTACTTCACGCCTTAACACATCAAAGAACTCAGAACATTCTAAGACGGCAGTCTAGTCGCTAATAACCCATCATCTATAGCCTTGCGTGAAATTGCTTCCTTATACCTGACTACTCTAGACCCAAGCATCTTCGTCTCACTCAGGACAGGATCCACATCCACCTAAGGCAGCAAGCCGCAAACATCAGAGTCTCGCTGGCCGTAGAGGGACTCCTTTCCGCTGCAGCTCGTCCAAGCTCTATAGAACCTTAGAAGCACAAAAAGGACATAGCAGCAAGTGATCGCCCACAAAAATGTAGGCCACACAGGTAAGTTCTTCCGTTTTAACGTCAGCTTTCCAGGCACAGAGCCATCGTTAGACGATCTGTCTGAGCTTTCCGATGCAGAAGACGGCAGTAAGAATACTAAGGGCACCTTCAAGGGCTTACTTAAGCTGGCGCGGTTGGTCCTCTACATAAGGGCGGAGCTATTTATATTCAAGTTAAGCCCAATACAGCCGTTCCGCTTCGTCGACAGTAAGTATGAATATCTCGGCCACATACGGTGCCGGCTGGGAGCAAACTCTGACGCGTTCGTCGAGTTCATGTCGCAGCTTGATACGGCTTGCGCTTCATTCCGCATTAGTGACTGCACCCTGGCAGGTGGCTTCTATAACCGGTCGCCGTTAGGCGATAACGGCCAATTCTGCAAAGAGGTCAGTTTTCAAGTAGCTAGTCAAGAAGAGCCGGTCGCTATCACTCTTTAGGAGAGCCCCGATAAAGGTTACAACATCAGCGGTTCGCCCTTTAGCCTGCAACGGCTTATGCGTAAGCAGAAGCTTAATAAGTGCTTCGGCAGTGCCGACCACCGCAAGAGAAGGAGGTCAGGTGAAGGTGAGGTTGACACACGACGGAAGCGGCAGAAGCGATAGACTCAGTTTTTCTTGATAACCTCGGCGATAAACCCAGTGGTCTTGGCGCAGGTAGAGCAATAATACAAGTTATAGCCTATTCAAAACATTCCATAGGATGTCGCGTCATCTGTTAACGTCATCTCCACAGACCTTATATATTTAATACAATAGATCTTTATAACCGTAGCTAGAGGCATTAGTAATACACAATGCTGATCTAGAGATCCAACAAGATAGATAGCAAAACTGTTAGACCTAAGAGTTATCATGACTTTGCCAACAATTAAAGTAAGAAAGAGTCTGGTCAGATGTCATCAAAGTCAACTTTCAACAGGTTAACAGTCTGCAATCTAAGTTATATACTTACCCAAGCGCAATATTAGCTACAGGGACTAATAATACTAGCCTATAAAAGAGTTCGCCATACTATATACTAAGCCTCAGTCATTTTAAAGCTCTAGCGGCTCCTTAAGGTAGTACGGCTGATAATAGAGCCAGATTTGCGGTGTAAGCGCATCTTCCTAAGTTCTAAATGGTCGTTTTCCATAGGAAGCATCCTGGAGAACTTAGCAGGCGTGTCCTGTTGTAGGTCTTTAGAGACTTAGACTAGGGCCTAGACAAACGCTAAAAGACTTAACATTATATCTTTACTGGCGGCAACTGTCTGGAGCCATATAAAAGTTTAACTGTAACAAGATAACATTTTAAGTGGTTTGTTTTACATCAGAAGTAGCTTTATAAAAAGTCGTCTTTTAGTTAAAAAATAATCACTGGTTTCTTAAAAGACATTTATAAGCATAACTCTATAACTAGACCCTGCTCTAACTAAGGAGTGCTTTATTAGTACGTAGAAATACACACACACACAGTTTATTACGCCCTGGCTAGCCATAAAGGGCTCTTGTATCTATCTTACATGCTCCCATTGTTAGTTTATCGCCCTGGTCTCAGAATAAGCCCATACATAGGATCCACTTCTATCTACGTCATCTTTAATTACTCCTTCCAATGCTTACGGCTTCTCGTGAGGGTTAGTAGCAGGCCATCTTGAAGCCAAATCCTCCAAGTGTTCAGGTCTCTATATTCGGCGGCTGAAGCGAGCCCTGCTGTCGGTAGCACAAGGGTGCGTAGGGGGTTAGTCGGCGGTTAGTGTTAGTGATGTTACGCTGTGCGTTAGGCGTCCCGTTTTGTACTTTAGCTTATTTATACATCAAGCCTTCCTGTGGCTATCGCAAACTTAATTGTCTCTCAAACGGCGTCCATACATGGTGACCAGTCGTTAGGGTTAGATGCGGCTTTTCCGCCAAGGTAGAACGATAGGTTGCCTCTATACGTATCTGTTCGTTAGATCATTGGTGCGCGTTGCTCTGTCCAGTGGGTACAACGGAAGAGAAAATGCTCAACCGTTTCTGTCGCTTGTCCACATACACACTGGTCTGAGGCGACAGCCCCAATCTGATGCAGATACCAGTTAAGCCTCACCATTCCGGTCCGTAGTTGCGCCAGTATGCTGGCTTCTTTCCATGATAGGTCGTCATATAGTTGACGCGTGTGCGCCCCTGGAAGGGCGGCATCGACCTTTTTCAAGAAATTTCCTACACCCTCAGGTATTCCGTACTTAGTTGCATGTGCTATCCGTAGTGTATTTCCAAGTGCCGTTAAGTACGCCCTGGCTAATCTCTTCCTGGCTGTCTTCACGAATGTCTTTCCAGGCCGGGTGCTTTCTTTTGCCGCTGCCTTGGCCTCCTTCATGATCTTCGACTTTATTCCGGCCGGCAGCCAGAAGAGCGACACCCTATTGCCTCTGTTGTTAAGCACGTTGATGGCCGCATAGATACGGCGGATTTCTTTCTGGCCTGACTGCTGTCGAGGTCTGCTAACTGCTGACACGGCGGCCTTGCTGCTGGCGAACAGGTATATGACTAGGTGACGGATCCTCTCTGCAAGTGATTCCAATGCCGTTGCCATCGCTGCAAGCTCTGCTGTAAAGGGGTTCTGCTCCGTCCTGGGTCCTACCGTGCGCTGTTCCGTCGTCGTAAAACCGCCTCCCGTGTGTGACATGGGGAGGTGTAGCGCTGTTCCAAAGCCCACGATTTCGTTTCTTGCCGAAGTGGCTGTCGCGACCCTCGCGGCCCAGCCAGTCTTGATTGCCGCGCTGGCTTTGTCTCCGTCATCTTCAGCCACCGTCTGTACTCGGTTCTCCCAGGGAGGCAGCGAGAACGCGCTGATGCTCTCTAGCCTGTCCAGGGGTAGGTCGCGGTAGGCTGCGGCCATCTTCTGGAACGGCGAGATGTGCCTCTTGCAGCTGCCTATTCTGATACGTCGTAGCGGGTGATTCTGGGGCAATGTCTGAAGACGCACCCAAAACCTAACCGCTTTCCTGTTAAACCGCTCCTGGGCTGATTGTATGCTGGCTTCCGCTTTGGCAACGGCCGTGGCTACCGAATTGAAGGTCCCCACGACTGCTTGGGCTCCAATCCTCTGTATTCTGTTGATGGCGCTCATCTGGGCTGACTTACACGCATGTTTCCAGACATTTAATGCGTAGTCTATCGTAGGTGCCACCGCCGCCGTGAAGAGCTGTCTTGCCGCCAAGGGAGACAGACCCTTAAGTCGCCTGAGCTCCAACACCGCTTCCAGGCCTTTGGTCGCAGCATCTGCGATATGCTGGGTAAAGCGGAGTTTGCTGTCTATCACCACGCCCAGGATCTTCACCCGGTCCTTGGGCCGGACGGTGCCCCCTTTGATGTGGAACGTGGAGTAGTCCTCTGGCCGTCGCCAGTTACACGTAAAATAGATTATGGCCGTCTTGTCTGCTTTGAAAGTCGCCCCGCTTTGCCTTTCCCAGTCAAGTGCTCTGTCGATAATGGTTTAGATTCCTTCTCGGTTTGCCTCTCGTAATGGTCCGGTGACCCATGCCGTATAGTCATCAACAAACGCTAGTACACCTCCATTCTCATCAATCTTATACTGGACCAGGTCGGCGTTAAAGAAAAGAAACAGAACAGGTGACAGCGGTAAGCCCTAAGGTAGCCCCGCCTGAGGCAGGGGCCGGGCCTTAGACTCCTGGCCGTTAACCAAGATGCTTGCTGTCCGTTCCAAGCAGAATGCGTCGACCCACCTCACCAGTTTTTCTAGGATCCCTCTTGCCTTAAGTCTCTAAAGAAGCCTCTCCTTATACACTCCATTGTACGCGCCTTTAACGTCAAAACTGACCAGGCTAAGGACTTTTCTCCGCCTCCATACTCTGTAGATATATTCCTAAAGCAGGACCAGCGCCTGCTCAGCTGACCGCTGTTTCCAGGCCCCGAAATGGCTCGTAGGCAGGAGCCCATATGTCTCAACCGCGTATAATATCCTCTCGGCCATCACCAACTCAAGCACCTTCCCCAGTGTCAACAGCAGTAAGATAGGTCGCCAGGCCTTCACAATCGTATAGTCTTCCTTATTCGGTTTCTTCAGCAGGATAATCTTCACGTATCTCCACTGGTCAGGCAGCTTTCCTTCTTCTACTGACGCTTAAAACAAGGCCAAGACCTAATGCTTAACACTGGGCCAGGTTTGCTTCCACACTGCCACAGGGAAACCATCCTTCCCCGGTGCTTTCCACGATTTTGCTGCAAAGAGTTGCCTCTCCACCTCCTCTAACGTGATGTCAGGGAAGGGGACAGAGGGTCGTTACAGACGCTGTCCCTCGTCTTCAATGTTAACTGGAAGCAAAGGGAAGAATGTCGACAGCAGCTCCTCTGCTTGTCCACCCTTGTCCTCCGTCTTTAAGCCGTCCGCCCTAGTAAGCTAGGGAATCTTGTCAAACGCGGCGTCTTTGTCGGCGCCTAGATACTTAGCTGCCTTCCAGATATTACTATCGTCAGACAGAAATACCTGCCAGTGATTCTTCTTCTGTTGTCGGATTGCGTCGTGGTACTGCTTCGCCGCTGCCTGTGCTTGCTCTTCCAGATCCGGCGGACAGTGGCCGGCCTGTCTCTCTGCTCTTGCTTGGTTCCGCCAGAAGGTGTGGATCTGGCGAAGCTGTGTGAGGTCTGCCGTCCACCACCTCTTCGCATACCGAGATAGCTTAGCTGTAGGTGTCAGTAATTCTACTGCTTCAGATACTACCGACATGAGCCGGTCTGTCTGCCGCTGTAAAGTTCCTCCCTCAGGGATGCGCTGTAGCACAGCCTCAATCCTAGCGTTGATCTTCTTCCATGGTGCGTTCTTAAACAGCAGTCAAGGCTTGCTTTCCGTGTCCGGGGTCTCAATATCGAACCTCATCTCGATTGCGTAGTGATCCGACCCGTGGTCCGTTGCGTGCACCGTGCACTTCGTCATCCTTCTTGCCAGCTCCTCCGACGCAAGTGTCAGGTCTATCGTCGTTGCCGCGTCGTCATTGTGCCACGTCTTCGTTCCTCTCGGCAGGAGGCTACTGAGACCGTAGTCGCTCATCAGATCGATGATCAGGTCTGCCTCTCCCTGCCTCCTCGCCAAGACGTCGTTCCCTCCCCATAGTTAGTCGTGTCGGTTAAAGTCTCCAACTAAGACCACATCCACTATCTCACCTGCGCCACTCCTGGCGTCCGCGATTGCTTGCCGTAACATGGAGCATATGCGGCGAAGCGTTTTGCTCTCCTTTACCGGCACATACACCGACACGACTAACACTCGACGACCTGAGAGTCGAAGAATGGCTGCGGTCATGTCCAATGACGGTATCGGCACTTACTCAGCTTCAACATCTTTATTAACCCATAACATACTCCTGATCCCCCATCGTCCTTCTTCCCTCCAGGCGGTCGGAACCAACCTAGTCCACCGACTGTGGCGCATCGGCACCGTCAAGATCTTACCCTCACTCTTCCACACCCATGGCTCCTGCACAGCTATCACCGTGAAGTCTTGCAATTGCTTGTCGTTCATTAGGCTCTCGTGTACTGCGTCTTGTTTCCTCACATTTAGTTAGAGAATCTAAAGGTTCCTACTCATAGAGAGATAGATAGAGCTTCAGACATCTCTTGCTGAAGGATTCGTGCGGACCGCCACAGGGAACACATTTTAGTTCCGTCTCGCTGCAATCCTTGTGGTGATGGCCCTCCTGAGCACAACGCCCGCATACCATGCGGTTCGGGCATTGGCGTGCCTTGTGAGGAGCGATCTGCTGACATTTGAAGCACTGTTGTGGCTGACGCTGGGCTTTAAATATCCCCGTGGTTCCGGATTCTCCACCAGCATGAAAATAGCCTTCCGAGATAAGCCTTCTGGCGTCACTGGCCTTGGTTAAGTAGACAGCCATCAATCTGTATGCTTTCAGGTTTTCCTGATCGCTTAGCCATACGATTTTGGCGATAGTAGCATCGTTTTCCTTACTGAATTCCTCTGCTGCTTCACTTCTGCACTTTCCTTTCCCCTACCACACAGCTGTCTAACGCACTTAGTCCACCTTGATCGGATACAAGTCGTCGTCCCGGACGCGCATACCTGGGGCAATCTTTGTCTCCGCGATTTGCTTGACCATCTGGTGTTCCGCATCGTCTCGGCAGACGATCCTGATGAGATTCTCATTCCTCGGGTTCACAGTCACGGCCTGGCAACGCCATCCGGCATGCCCGCCCGCACGCATTTCCCTTTCCACTGCTGCCCTGATCGTGCCTGCGTTGGGCCTGTTGCTATTTTCCGCTTCAACTCTGGAGGTGTCGATCGTGCAGTACAAGGTGTCGGTCGTGTTGGGTGGTGTTACGCCGGACGTACGGGCCCGTGCATCGCTGTTTTGGCTGGTCGAGGCGGTTCGGACGACGGCGGCATAGGATGGGCTTGGGCCGCTTTGCGCCGACGCTTCAGCCGTAAAGGCCTCGACTTTTTCGCGCGTTTTCCTGTTATCGTCCTCTACCTGCTGCTTCAACGCTTGCAATTCGCTGCTGACCGTCTCTAGCTCGCTCTTCATTGACCTGAGTTCCTTGTTCGCCATCCGCAGTTCGGTCGTGGTTTGTTGAAGCTCGCTCTGGATTTCCTTGTTCCGCCGTTCCGTCTTCTCCCATGCGTCGAAAAGCACCTGAATGGCCGCCTGGATATCCTTCATCTGCCCTCTCATGGCCCGAAACAGTGTTCTGTCGTCAACCTCCGCGGCCTTAGTTCGTTCTTTGGCGGTTGACGCGCCCCTAGCGGTCGCTCTCCGCACGCCGTTTTCGGCCAACTCGCTCGGTTCTTCGATTCCATCGTCGGCAGCCTCTCGGTTTTCTTCGTTCAGTCGGGCTTTGGTCGTTGGTTTACGCAGCCGTCGCCGTGGCCGCTCCGTTCCGCTGACCTCCTCATCAGGCGCGACGTTGATCGTGTCCTACACGCTTTCAATAGGACATATTCAATAGTCACTATGTCACTATGCGCTAATTCTTCAACTCTCAATTTGCAGGAAGCTACAGCTTTCTCTGTAGCGGTATAAGCACATAGCGCATCTTATAGCTACAGCAGTCACTCTTAGCTCAATAAAGAGACCCGAGAAAGCAGTTATAGGGCGCAACGGCCAGTTGTTAGATAACTTGCAGCAAATAAGGTCTTGTCTTTTATTATCTAGGTATCCAAGCTTGATCTACCGCAATTTTCAAAAGTAGTGTTTAAGTATACTCAGATAAGCTGAGCACAAAAAGGAGATAAAAATCACCCCGCCCCCCCCCCAACAAAATAAGGGCACATTACATGATAAGAGACGTATAAAACGACTCAATACCAAGCACTAGGCCGCATCGAAACCCGAATAAACAGCTGAAGCACTCGCAATAGGATATCTGGGCAAGGCTTGAGGAGGGCGTGATAGCGGGATGCATTCTGAAGTCACGTCTGATGTTCACAAAACGAGCTTGTGGTCGAGCTTGAATTCATTAAAGCTGGGGATGTCGTCGGCCGATGCGCCGGCCCCGATAAGCGAGACAATCTCCTCGTTGGCCTGGCCAGCCTCGGCAATGGCGGTGTAGTTGTACTGGGTGCCGTCGGCGAGGTACAGGACGTTCGGCTGGGCGCACCCTTCGGTCTCCTCGACATCGCGGGCGTCCAGGGTCTCACCGCGGATCATCTTTCTGTTGTTGAAACCGTAGCCCAGCCCGCCAAAGGGCCCGTTGCCCAGGCAGACGTAGTCACGGCCGGCGCTGTCCTGCTGCTCGCGGATGGCGCCGCAATTGGGCCCGGCGTGACCACGGCACTGGATATTCCAGTTGCCCGGGATGGCCCTGAACGAGCCGCTGCCGAGATAGACACCCGCGTTGACGCTGCAGCAACTGTTGGGGTTGAAGTTCTGGCAGATGTACCCGCCGCCGCTGGTGCTACAGCCGCCCGCAAACTCGAGGTGCAGGTCGATGGCCGAGGCGGCGGTTGCGAAGAGGCCTGAGACAAGGCTGACAGCAGCGAAGAACTTCATTTTGCTTGGTAAAGATGGAGAAATTGATCTCGAGAGTAAAGCTGTGCAGGTTGCTTGATGCTGGATTGGTTTCTTTGCTGGGAGGCCGAAGATGTTAAGGTGGATGGAGATGGATTCAAGAGCTTCCACAAACAGAGACAGGAGAAAGCCTTTTATAGATTTCTGGAGGACTTCCATCACAGAGTCTTGGACATCTTGTCGTTGCATCTCGTCCTCTCGCCTAGTCTCGTCTGCAGCTACTCTCGTCTGCTGGCTTCTCGTGTAATCGACTGCTTCCAAGCCTTCAGGGGTTGAAAGCGAGAGTGGATGTGTGTACCAGCCTCCTTCCAATGTGTAAAATGATGCACGATGTTGTAATACCATAAGCACGATCCTACAATGAGTTCCTTTTCTTGGGTCGCTAAGGCCAATTGCACCTATTGTCTCGTGGCGGAAGAAGAAAATGTAAAGCTACCGTGGGCGCGGCCCTTGGCGCAGGTTATATTGTGGCTGACGCCTCGGAGTCAGGCACTCATACATACCACCCTCTCAGTCGAGATGGCCCCGCGCGGGCCGTCTCACCCGCAGATAGATATTTTCTATGGGCTGGATCACCTCGTGGGGTCTTCTCTCTTCTGTATTGATTTTCTTGATAACGCGAAAACTTTTCTCTCATGTATCAATTGCACGCGCCAGATTGCAATTTTCTTTTCCTAGGCTATACCTGTTCCTTGGTCCAGTTCCCTTACGATTAATCTTCCTTGGGTTATAATCATCAATCTCAACTACTATTAATTTATGCGTGCAGTCTGGCAAGCGCTTATCAACAATACAAGCTCGTGGGGTCCTCTTCTCTAAGACTTACTTCTCACTTGACCACTTCTTGACATTAGTCCTTCGGTTAGCAAGCTCAGAATACCTGCCGTTTTGGGCACCCATAGCGCTTACGCCAAGGGAATTCCCGTAGGATCTCTTTTCTACCTGCCCACCCAGGTCGTAAACCCAAACCAAATGCTCCCTTTCCCTACCCCAATGAATAGAGCCATAAAAAACCGAATATTGCTATATAAATAAGCCATCTTGAATCCTTATGACAACATTTATCAGTCTTGTGTCATTTTGCCCTCTCTTGCAATACTCTCTTTAAGTCGCTGGGGCATTTGATCTACCCACTTGTTAATAGTCTCTTGCTGTAACTTTGGCTCCCAGGCCTCTCTATGTTGGTTGTGAGGGGTAACAATAGGGGGTAAGTGGTAACGTAAAGTGTGCACTTTTCTTTTTTGCTACTCAGGTGCTGCCTAGACGCATACAAGGTGACATTGCGGATGACGGATTATTAGCCTAAAATCAAACCCCACAACCACAGTTTCTCCCCCTAAGACCTGCATAGACAGTCAGTCCAAAATCTCACATTCAGTTAGCTTATTACGGAGACTAGTTCAGTCTAACTAAGTAGTTCCTACCCACCTACAAAGAGGGGCACCTAGCAAACAGTAAATCAAAACCTGCACCTCAAATTAGTTGTGATGACAAAAGTGGAACCACAGTTGCCACTGCTACAACTGCACTTAAGTACTGTCACAACACAATTATATATCTGGATTTATACTTACTCCCGATGAACTTATTAGCTCTAGATGTGAGTATTAGGAGTACTATCTTTCCTACTACTGAGACTAATAAGATGGTTGATTCTAATAGTGAAGCGATACTCAGTTGCGCTCTGATTGGGAACACTTGGAGTAATTAATTACTACTCCATAATAATTCGACAACGGTGAGAATGCTAGTAAAGCTCTTAAATTGGTCTCCATAAGTATTTGGTGCGTTATATAATCTCTGAGAATTAAAGCAGAAGAGTAGTTGCACTGCAGGACCAACCGCCATCCAGGATAAGCACTAATTGACTGGTCGTGGCGTGATTGGCTGCTGCGTGGTCCAGGTGTGGGTATTTAGGTTTTCAGGTATATGACAGGATAAGGCAGCCCGTTGCGGCTGTAATGGCCGATCAGAACGATAGCTGAGAAGGGGTCCGGGTATTGCGAGTTGCATGACTCTCTAGGACCCGTCTTGCAGGTGCAATTAAGGCACTTGGGTGGTTTCGGGACACGCGCGACGTGAGGTCTTTTGAGAATATACCCCGAGTGTCACTACCATTTAGATTCATTAGCGATAAGTTTATCTCTTGATGAAAGCTACTGACCGAATGATTAGATTCTCGACGGCGTGAACGGACTTTAGGCTATGACTGGCGGCGTGTCTTGGTTTGGCCCGGTCGGGTTATGATCTTCAGACGATCGAGCGCAGAAGGCAGGGCGGTAATTCGTGGAAACTGCGGCTTTCGACTGGCATCACAATCTGAGGGGCTGGAGAGGTGGGATCGCTGCAGCAGTATATCTCGTCCCACCCAAAGAACCGAGATTAATCCCCCCACCCTATAAGCGACCCACCCCCATATATGAACCATCATCACCACCACTATCACCACTTAATCCTCAGGCTTGCCGCCCACCCATATACAACTTTCGGCCTCGCTGGATAATTCGGATGCGCTGGATTCATCCGGACTATCTATACCGCCGGCTGCCGGATTTTCTGGCCGCTGGATATCCCCTATCGATGCGAAGGTGCTGTTGGGCGATAGAGGGACCTTTTTCCTCTTACGATTTAGAAGGTCATCCAGCTGGGCTTTGAGTGCTTTGTTTTTCTTCTCTAGAAGTGCCCTTCTAGATGCCTCCTTATCATACCCCTTCTGCACCTTTCTAGATAGGTGACGAATAGTATGGGTATCCAACCCATCCTTGGCCAGCTGGGTTAACTGGTGTAGTTGATGCCGTAGATCGGCAGACCGATGAGGGGTTGACCATGGGACGATAGATACGGCTTTATCCCACTGTTGGCTGCTGGGCTGCTGCTGGCTGGGCTGGCTGGGTGTCACGAGCAGGTCAGGGCAACCAACTCTGGCACAAAGCAAAAGCTTCGGTAATGATGCACCTGCATCATTATCCCCTGTTCTGCACTATATAGTTACGCCGGCCAGCACCCCAACTGGTTGGGCCGTAACAACCATACCCAACACTTCGGCATCGATACCACGGCAGGCAAAGCAGAAATACTGCCTTTATTCACAGGCAGCACTTATCCCAAATCCAGGAGGATAATCTGGCTACCTATATATCCCTTCAAGAATCCCTTAGCAGACCCCTTACCTATTAACAAGTGAAGGGACTGGCAGAGCGTATAATAGGCGATAGGCAGCAACGCATAGGGAAGAAGTGGATGCGCCGATTGCTACAGCGAAACCCATCAATTAGAACCAGGCGATCCAGAGCAATAGATGCCCAGCGATGGGCAGCCCATTCTCCTGAGGTTATCCAGGATTTCTTCTATCGTCTGGCCAGTATCCCTGCTATCCAGGAAACCCATCCATCCAACCGATGGAATATGGATGAAACTGGTATAATAGAGGGCAAGGGAGCCAATAGGCTAGTGCTAGGTTCTTCAGCATCACAATATATCCAGAAAAAGCAGCCAGGATCCCGGGCATGGGTATCTATCATCGAGTGTGTGGCTGCCGATGGGAGGTCCCTATGCCCACTGGTTATATATAAGGGTAAGTCAGTCCAGGCCCAGTGGTTCCCATCTAACCTATCTGGATATAATGGCTGGCACTTTACAGCAACTGATAATAGCTAGACGACTGACCAGACTGCCCTTGAATGGTTAAAGAAGGTCTTTATCCCAGGCACTATGCCTAGCGAGCCAGAGGCAGCCAGACTGCTGGTTCTTGATGGGCATCAAAGCCATATATCTATTGACTTTATGTGGGAATGCTGGCAGCATCGTATCTATCTGCTATTTCTGCCGCCACACTCCTCTGCTGTCCTCCAGCCTCTAGATGTGGCTGTTTTTGGCCCATTGAAGCAGGCCTATCGTAAGGAGGTTGG
>MU843925.1:0-13745 GCA_030867255.1 Colletotrichum somersetense | reverse complement strand
AACAACTTATAATAACCCTAAGTTACTTAAAACAATAACCCTAACTTACTGTTAATAACCTAGATCCCTAAAGTGAGGAGTAGTAAAGCTAATCTTACTCCTCTAAAGAATCCTCTAGAATGTTCTACTGATTACGTAATCAGGTTGCTTACGTAATCAGTATATATATTAATCTACTAATATAGTAGATTATATATATATATATATAATACGTTATATTCCTTATAATAAAGGAAATATAACGTAAAGTAGAAGTATTAAGAGTTATTTTAACTCTTACTTCTAACACTTAATTAGACTTATATTAAGTATTTAGTCTTAAAGACTATTAGTTTTTACTTATACTAGCTAAATATACTACTAAAAATATATAATATCTTTTATATATTACTTTTAAAATATATAAAAAATAATTTATTTTTATTATAATAGTAAGATAATAAATAGCCTACTATATTAAGACGTTAACCTAATTAGAAATATAAGGTCTAGAAAATATTAAAATTAAGACCTAAAGGCAGAAGATAATAAGTCTTAATAAAATAGACTAGCTATACTAAACTAACTTAAAAACCGCTAGATAACTTAAAAGATATAGCAGTATAGGCTGCCTTTTAGTATAAAAAAGCTTCTACCTTATAAAAAAAGGGGAAGAGGGGGGTATTATAACAGGCTAGGCCTGTATAAGGCCTTATTAGACCTCTTAGCCTACTATAACCTTAACTAAGGTATCAGAGCCTATAGCGCTAAGCACCTGATGGCTTATGCGGTATAGACCTGATCAGACTGCCAGTTAGCTTAGATTAGTAGATTTTCCCTTCTTTCTCTTTATCTTAGGATACTTATATATAGTCGCTATAGCTGGTTGTAATATACCTTGCCTTGGACTGTTATAATATAAGTCTTAATCCTGTTAGTATATTTAAAATTGATATCTAAATGTTAGTCTTTTACTATAAACCGCTTTTAGTGTTATTAGTCTTTTACTTAAGACTGCTTATTACTTATTAGTCCTCCTTATTATTATATAAATTACATAATAGTTTTTTTATATCTATAGGAGTTATCTTATCTAGGCCTATCTATTAGTTTTATATAAATATTATACTGCCTGCTAGTTATCTAGTAGGGTAATATTACCTATAACTTATTAGGTTATAATATTAGGTCTCCCCTCTTAAAGGTCTTACCCTTAAGACCTATATAAGTAGGTTATATCTGCTAGGTTAGGGACTTATTAATTCTGCTTTCTTATTTACTATAATACTAATACTATATTAGGTTATATAAAAAAATTAAAAAAGTTAAAATCTTAAAAGATAAAGATAAAAGATTATAAGCGTCTAGCTTTTTTAGAGTTTATTAAAGCTTATTTACTTCTAGCTAATATACCTTATACTTATTATTACTATATAAAGGTTTTTTATTAATTTAGTAAGGGATCTTTTTATTATTAAACCTGTGTTAAGGTAAAAAAGCCTTATAATAGGGTCCTAATAGCTTTAATATATAAGTCTTTTATTACTATAATCTTTCTTTTTTATTACTAACGTATTTATAGTGTAAAAGTTAAATACTGTGACGGGCTGTCCCCTAGTGGGGCGTATACAGGCAACCAACTGTATCGGCCGTCAGCGCGTTGCGCGCAACCATTCGGCTATTCGCCAAAAGGTTCGAGAATGACAGATCGTCATCTGTCTTCTGGTTGCAACTCATAAGGGTATTCCGGCGCACGCGCCCCACCCTGATCAGGGCCGCGATAACGACAAGGCCAATAACAGCCCAGCCTGTTACAAATACTTAAAAAACAAAGTAAGAAAAAAAAAGAAAAAGCCAATAAGAAGCTTTTAAAGCTTTATAAAAAGCTTATTATAGTCTTTAATAGTAACTACTATTAGTTATTTATCTTATATTTAAAAAACTTAAAAACTTATCTAGAAATAATAGATTAAGACGTTTTATTAGGGGATATAGAAGTTAGATAAATCTAATACTTTAGAATTAATATTAGATGCTTATAAGAAGAGGATAGTAAAAAAGCTACAGTTTTTATAGGTTTCTAATAATATAGACTAGTCTTTATATAGGCTTAATAATAAGTTTACTAATATAGATCTATTAGTACCTAGTTTTTTTAGTACTTATAAAAGTCTTAAAGCAGCTGTTAAGAGTACTAGAGGTTTTTAATTAGTTTTTATAAATTATCTTTATAACTATAGTTCTTCTATTTTACTAAGTATTTTTTATTCTTATAGCGTTTATTAATAATACGTTTAACTTTATATTTTAGTTTATTTAATTTAATAATAATATAGTTATTAGTATTTAATCCTTATAGTACTAGTTTTAATAGTATACTATAAAAGACTAAATATATTTTTATTATTTTTAATAAGTTAAGTTTAAAGTTAACGTTTAAAACTTTCTTAAAGATCTTAAAAGGTCTTAATTTCTTATAGTTAAGTTTATCGCTTAGTCTTTTTATTTTAATATTCCTATACAGAAGGTATATATTATCTTTTTCTTTAAAGGTTAGTGTTTTAACCTTTAAGGTGTAAGCGTATTTTTTTATTTATATTTTAAAAAACTCTAAATTTAAGGCTGTTTTACTTAAGAGTTTTCTTATTCTATTAACTTTAGCTATAGCTTTTAGGGCTTATAGTCTTTTATAAGGTTCTCTATAAGCAGTCAGTTTAAATCTATAGTTTAAGTAGAATAGTAAGTTAAGAGTGTTTTCTTTAATAACACTGTTATAAGTAAATTATACTGTAAGTAGTAATAATACCTAATTGTCTTAATTATAATTAATATAGTGTTACAAATACTGCTTAAGTATTTAGTTAATTCTTCTAGTTTATTTATTAGTTTATAAGTAGAAAATAGTTAATAGTTTATAGTCTATATTAAGTTATAAAATTAGTAATTTTTAAAACTTTAAGGTAGACAGCTTATCTTTATTTAATATAATTTCTTTTAGTAATCTATAGTTACTAATAATATATTTTAAAAAGATATATATAAGGTCTTTTATAATACTTAATTTTATATATAGAATAAAGTATATATACTTTATAAGTCTGTTAATAATAAGTAGTATACTATTATAATATATATTTATTATTAGTTCTTTTAACTTTAGTAACTTAATAATAAAGTCTAAAGAGATTGAGTGTTATACTTTTAGTAGTACTAGTATGTCAGGGAACTCAGGTGGTGTGCTGAGCCCGTCCATAGACCATTCAGGCAAATACCTAAAAGATCAACCAATGCTGGCACTTTGTGCCAGATTGCACCACACATACACTTATTAAGGGAAGCCCCCACTTATTCCCTTACATAGTAGTAGTTAAATATACCTATATAGCTTATAAAGGCTGTTCTTACTTTTCTTATAGAGATTATAGTCTTTAATTACTAAAGCTACTTTATCTTATATAACTTATTTATTATAGTGTTATTAAATTTATTTATATATTTTTATAATACCTTAATATCTATATACCTTAATACTATATATCTTATAGATATAGTTAGCTATTACTTTACTAGTTATACTAGTATTAACTTATTGACTAATTGTAATAAGCTTTTAGGCCGGTATAATATTACTATTATTATTATACTTAAAGATAACCTTTATTTCCTCTAGTATTTAGACTTTATAGTCTGTTTTTCTACTAAAAGCGTTGGCTCTTCTGTTTTCTATTCCTTTATAATAGATAATTCTAAAGTTATATTCTAATAGGAATTCTAACTATCTAATTTATCTCTTATTAAGAACCTTAAAGGTAGTAAAATATATAAGGTTCTTATAATCTAAGTATCTATATAAACTTAGTGTTTTTCTTTATAAGTTATTATATTAGTTATATAATATTACTAAATTTCTTAATAAATTTTTAATAGAAGTTAATAAATCTTAAAAAAGATTAAACTTTTTTAATATTTATTAGGATAAGCTAGTTACTAACTATATCTATTTTTTTATTTTATATTTAAATTTTACCTAATATAATTATATATTTAAGATAGTCTACCTTTTATATATAAAACTTACTTTTCTTTAGTTTAACTAGAAGCTTTACTTTTTAAAGTTTATTAAGTACCTAATATATATATTCTTTATATTCTTTAAGGTCTTTAGAAATAATTAAGATATTATCTAAATAATAAATAATAAAGATATCTAGTTTTTCTTTTAAGATATAATTTATTATTATATAGAATATAGTAGGTATATTAGTAAGTCTAAATAGTATAATAAGTGTCTTAAATAGTCTTTATTATATATAAAATACTATTTTCTATTTATCTTTTTCCTTAATATATATAAGGTTATAGGCTTCTTTAAGGTTAAAAATTATAAACCAGTTAGCTTTATATAAAAGGTTTTATAATTTACTAGTTAATAGTAATAGATAGTTATTCTTTTTAATAATATTATTAAGTCTATAGTAATTAATATAAAGTTATAGCTTTTTATTTTTCTTTAATATAAATAGGATTAGGTATCCTGTTAGTAATTTAGATAGTCTAATATAACCTTTTATTAGGTTTTTATCTAGCTATTTATTAAGTATTTTTTTTCTATTAGGTTAAGCGTATAGATTAGCTTAAACTTTAGTATTTTCCTTTTAAGTATTTAAATCTTATAATCCTATAGTCTATACTTAGGTAAACCTATTTCTAGTTTTTTAATAAACAGCTTTATATATTATCTATATTTAAGAGGTACTATATTAAGATAGTCTTTTTTTAGATTCTCTTTATTTTATATTATATTTCTAATTATTACTATAGATATAAGTTAGTAGTCTTTTATAGGCTTTATTCTTTTAATATATATAATATATATTCTTAATCGCTTAGGTTTACTTAGGGGTTATAGTATATAATACTACCTTATAGCTAAATCTGTCTATTAAAGTTAGCTTATTCTCTTTAATTTACTACTAGGTTGTTTTTTTATAACTATAAGATTCTAAATATAACGTCTATTTCTCTTATATCTATAATATTAAGGGTTAGTTATTTATTATAGCCTTAAATTATAACTTAGAGTTACACTATTTCCTTATTAATATTTCTACTATTATATTTAACTATTTTTCTAATAGTTTTAAGATTATAAGTTATATTTTTATACTACTATATAATCTTCTACTAATTTACTACCTTTAGTAATATTAGGTTAACTTATACTTTACTATTAATAACTATTTATATAGTCTGCCTATTAATAAGGGCTATAAGTACTAGGTGCTTATTACTATAGTTACTTATTATTAGAAAGTATAAAAACTTTTTTTTTTTACCACCTCTTATATCCTTTTTATAGTTAGTAAGACTTATTTTTTATTTTATCTTAAAAAGGTCTGGTTTTATTTTAGATTCTTTATATTTTTATTTTTCCTATAGTAGTGTTTATATTATATATATATATATATTATAACTAATATATAGTCCTACCTTTTATTATAGTATAAGATGCTTTAGACTTAATTTAAAGTAGATAGTTTATTACCTATATTCTTTAATCTTCTATATATATAGATCTTTATTAGTATAATATTAAGTTATAAGTGTTACATTAAATCTATAGGGGTAGAAGGTATAGATGCCTTTTTTTTTTATACTTAGTGTACTTATTATAGATATAGTTAGCCTAAAATACGTTATAGTATAAAGGGTGCTTTAGGTCTAAGTGTTTATAGTCTCTAAATATAGGTTTTTTCTTTTTACTACTGGTTTACCTTTAATATCTATATCTCTTATCCTATAGAGTAAAAGTTCTTACTTATTAGTATCTTTTATAATTTTATAAAAAGGGTATTATTCCTTTATCTGTATATTAGTTTTAGTATATATAGTAAGAGGTTTATCTAAGTTATATCTTAAGGTGCTTATAATTAGGGATAAGGATAGTTAAATACTGTAGGTCTATTCTGATATATATTGTTCTGTATTCTTTCTAATTGGTGCCGCTTAGGGGGGGTTATTTAGTTTATCTTTATTAGTTACTTTATAGCTTTTTATTCTACCTTACTAGGTAGAATAAACTTATAAGACTAATAGAAAAAAAGGAAATAAATAGGTAAAACAGGGTAAGTAGGTTAAAAGGTGGTCTTATTATTAAAAGTAGCGATAGTAATAATATCTCTAAGTCCTTAAGGGAGGAAAAAGGGACCCTATATAACTATATTTCCTTTAGGTCGCTAATATCTCCTTTTTAGTAAATATATACTAGGTTTAACTAGAAACTAATATAAAACCTATTTTAAGTTAAGATTTAGTTTTATCTTAACTTATAGTTAAGGGAATTCTAGATTCTAGTTTTACCTTAACTATAAATATAGTAGGAAGATAAATTAACCTTTAATTAGTTATTTTAAGCTTATTTACACTTAAAGACTTTATATTTAAGCTTTTAACCTAGTATTACTTACCTTATTAGGTAAGTAATAAAGATTTAGAGTTTATTATACTAAGTAGAAAAAAGTACCCTAAAGTAACTATTATTCTTAATAGTTATTCTTAATAGTTATAAGTATTATTAATACTTATAAAACTTATCTAAAGACAGTTTACTCTCTAATTCTTCCTTTAAGCTGCTTCTTTATACTTTAATAGTATTTTTTAAGGTTAGTTTGTAAACTGTAAGTCGTACTAGTAGATAACTTATCTTTATAGGCTTACTAAAGCGCTTCTTCCTTAGTATTATAATTATTTAGGTGGTTTTTCTAGTCGTTTAAGGTAAGTCTATACCTCTTTTAGTTTTAATATACCTAATAAGTTTTAAGATATCTTTAAAGCTTATAGTCTTATATTCTTTATAGCTATAGCTCTATAAAGTTTAATAGAGTTAGGGGTAGGCTTAAGCTGTATAGTTAAGGTTACCTTAATTTTAATTTTTATTATTAATTTACTATTAGACTTCTTTTATTCTCTATTATAGGTATTAAAGTGTTTAGTTTAGGTTTTATAATACCTACTTATTATATTCTCTTAAGATATAGCTAATAGCTTAGTTAGTATATAGTCTTAGTCTATATAGCTATTCCTTAAGTAGGTCCTTATAGTAATCGTTTAGTATAATATTTTCTTTTTAAATATATTTTTATACAGTTACTAGGGTCTCTTCTTCTAACTTCTAATTTCTATTATTATTTATTAGTTATTTCTTTATAATAGAAGTAGTCTTTATTAGTTATTTTAAGTATTATCTTATTTATTCCTTACTATTACAGTAGATTATATAGTTATTATTATAGTAGGCAGTCTAGAAGAGAGTTATAGGTAAGGTGTTTCTTTTTATACTAGATTAGCTTACTTAGTGTGTTCTAAAAGTAACTTATACTAAAGTTACTTAGGTTATTTATAGTTATTTATATAATACCAATTTTTCTAATAATTATAGTATTTAACAGCCTTAACATTATATAGTAGCCGTTTATCTTATTTTTTAGCTATACTTATATCTATAGGTCTAGTATAATATCCTTGCAAAGTGCTAGTTTAGTTATTTTAAGGTTTTTAATAGTTATTTTATCCTTTATTTTACTAATTAGGTTATTTAGGTCCTTAGGTATTCCTTTTTTCCTATATTAGGGTTAGGACGTCTAGTTTCTCTTTATTCTCTTTTGTATTTATATAGTTATATATTAACTCTAACGTACATGCATAGCGAGCGGAACAACATAGCAAGCAGAACACTTTTCTCTACCTTAATACTTTTATATAAGTTTATTTATCCACAATATATAAAATCAATTAGAACTAATTATTATCCTCTTCTTCAGTACTGTCCCAAACTACCTGACATGTTCGTACGTTATGCCCTGTCTTTCCGCAATTGCTACATCGCCGACCGCGCACTTCACCCTCCTCCGTACAAGCACCCTCCGTACAGATATTGTCACCCCTAGCATCAATAATCCCCTTCTTAACCTGTATAGCCTCTGCTTCTACAGCATTAAGTAACCCTTTAAGACGTAGTTGGCTTTTTTTAGCCCTCCGGCGCTTACTTAATACCTCATTTACCATACAAAGCCCAGAGACCTTAGCTTCAATAAGAGCTAGTCGGTGTGCTAACTTGCTAATACCCTTTAACTGTAAGTTAATTACTTTATATAATAGCGTTAGTAAGCTACCTTAATATTCCCTAATCCTTTTTTTTAGTAAGGCAGAGCTTCATACACCCTTAATTACTATAGTTAGCGTCTTTTGTTCTTAGGAGCCCTGACTGACTAGGCGTAAGTTAGATAGTATAGGCGTCTTTAGCTTAAAATCTAGGCGAGAAATAACAACTTCTAGGTCAAAAGGTATAAGGCCAGCTTATCAGAAACCTGCTCATACATTTTTTTCACCCATTAAAGTAAAGAATGCTGCTTTAAAAGCAGGAAAGAAGTTATCCTTTATAATATATATAATCTGCATCTTCATTATATTCTCAATTTCTTTGCCATACAAGTATTTTAATAGACTAAAACAACCAACATCAAGAGGCTAAAGCTCATGCAATAAATAGGGAGGCATACATAAAGCAATAATCTTTTCTTCCTTACAGTAGTCATCAAATAGAGTCGATTTATGGCTGTTATAGCCATCCAGGATCAAGAGGCGATAAGCACCCTTTATACAGGACTTTATAAATTGATTATAATGCTTTAGCTAATCTAAGCCAATCTCATTTATTATCCATCCGTTTTCGCTTAGGTGGACACGCCAGCCGGGTGGAAACTGGCCGTTAGTATACCAAGAGAGGAGGTGATATCTGCCCTTTACGATGACGTACAGAGGCATTACCCAGCCATCCGCACAAACACCCTAAATAACAGAAACCCATTCGCGATTACCAGGCTGCTTCGTACAAGGCCTTCCACGTCGGTCAGAAGTCGTAACAACCTTTGCATGCAACAGCATTCCCATTAAGAAGCCAGTCTCATCAAAATTATAGATATCGTAATCTTATATTCCGTACTTAGCGATTGTGTTTCATACAAGTGCAAACCAGCCTAAAATAATTATAGGATCTTCAGCTAATGCTCTCTGATAATCAATCTGACGTCAGAATTACATATTAAGGTCTGGTTGGCGTCATATGAAGTTCTCTGCCTATTGTGGTCCAACACGCGTCGCGTCGCGTACGTCAAGGAGGCAATCAGCCATATCTCATACGTCTTCTAGTCGCGGTGGAAATCCTCGATCAATCAGGTCAATAACCCTTTCACAAATCACATCCTCTTCTGTAGGTGTCATCTTCATTGAATTCATACAAGTTTCGCGTCGTGGCATTCGTCCGACGCGTCGGTAGTGGAGTGTTGTGTGAGGGATGTTGTAGATAGAGGCAGCTTTTCGTACGGATAATTTTGGGTCTTTTTGGATAGCTGCTAGTGTAAGGATAATACGGCTTTTATTTGAATAAGAGTCTATTGTTGTACGTAGAGAAAAACTAATGTCTAAAGGAAGTATGTAGGAGGAAGAAAAAGTGTTCCGCTTGCTATATTGTTCCGCTTGCTATGCATGTACGTTAATAGTAAGGTTAATATATTAAAGGAATTAACCAGGCTGGTCTATAATCTTAACTAGCTTATCTTTTACTTTTTCTTTAAGTATTTAGTAAAATATAAAGATAAGAGATTTATTGATAATATTAAGTCTAGCTGTAAGAGTATAGATTTTAGCAGTATAAGTAGAAGCTGCCTACTTCTCCTTTAGATAAGCTAGTTTTTATTCTACTTATTATTTTTTATTAGTATTTTAAAATAAGGAAAATAAGGCTTTCTTAAAACCTTTATAGTTATAAAAGATTTCTTAGGTTTTATTTTTTTAGTATATCCTATTTACTAGTTATATAGTTAGTAAGATAAGGTTTAAACTATACTAATGTTTTTTAAGGAATAATATAGTATAGATAACCTTTTTTAGTTTATTATAAAAACTTATATTATAAAAGCGTTAGTAGGCTTATACCTAGGTAATGAATCCTTTAAGTTAGCTAGGCGTTCTGTTAAACCCTTAAGGGCTGTTAAGCTTAAGTCTGTTATGTATTTTAATAGAAGTCTTAATAATATTAGCAGTATCTTAAAGGGTTCTAATTATCTCTTCTAATTCTTATATTCTAGTAAGATTAGGTCTTATCTTTATAACACTTTCTAGCTGCTTTAGCTTAACAGTATTACTATTAACTATATTAATAAGTTATTAATTATACTTAGCGTTTTTTTTAATAATCTTATAGATTATAAGGTATTAGTCTTTTATAAGGATAACTTTACTGTCTTTATTAAACCTAAGGGTCAGTAGGATAAGTCTGTTATTAATTTCTATAGCGTCCTCTAGTTCTTATTCTAGGTTCCTCCTAAAGGCTGTAGTGGCCTTTCCCTTACCTTAAGAGCTAGAACTATAGGAAGTAGGGGTTATCGTTAGGGTAGACATCTTATTATACTATTAGGTAAGTATTAAGGTTAACTTACTTAATAGGAGTAATTAAAGTGTTACAGTTAGATATCTAACAGTAGGGTTTCTACTAATAGTATAGCTAAGGTTAATATTTAGTAATAGTAATATTAGCTTATTAGTCTGTTAATTACTTAATAATTAGTTAGGTAGTTAATAAGTATAAAAAAAGCTTATATAGCTTCTTATTAATAAATTATTAGGTTAAATATTAAAAGGTATTTAGAAAATATATTATAAGTTGATTATTAAAAAGCTATAGGAGTCTATCCTTTAGTGTGTCTAAGTTTATCTTATATATAAGTCTTAATCCTATCAGTATACTTAAGACTAATATCTAGATATTAGTCTTTTACACTAGGCTACCTTTAGTGTTATTAGTCTTTTACTTAAGACTGCTTATTACTTATTAGTCCTCCTTATTATTATATAACTTATACTATAGTTCTTCTATATCTATAGGAGTCATCCTGTCTAGGCCTGTCTGTTAGTTTTATATAAATATTATGCTGCCTGCTAGTTATCTAGTAGGGTAATATTGCCTGTAACTTATTAGGTTGTAACAGTTTATTAGTCTTATAACTAGTAGATAGCTAACTAGTAAGTATAAAGCTTAAAGTAAAAGATATAATATTAAGGCTCTTATTACTTATAAGCTAGATAACATATTTAATTAGAAAATAAATATAGTTTTTTATAGTAAAAGACTTAAAAGTGCTTTCTTAATAAGTGCCTACTAGTATGATAAGACTATTTAAATAGGTTAAATAGAGATAGTATTAAACATTTTACTTACTACTATTATTATAAAAAAAGTAAGGTTCTTACTAAGTTAATAGTGCTATAGATTAAAGTATTAAGAAGAGATATAAATATAAATAGAAATAGAAATATATATTTATATTTTAACTTTCTATCTCTATATATATATTTATACTAATATTTTACTATAAAGATTTATTAATATAGGGTTGAAAACATTAATATTTACGTATATAGTTAATTATAATATAGTGCTAAAGTATAACCCTAATATATTTAGAGGTATATTATAGGAATAAATACTAGAATTCTTACTTTAAGGTATAGAGTATTTAATAGTATTAGTTTTAGAATTTAATACTTTTTTATATATTAAGGTAAATATAAGTAATATAGTAAGTATTTTGTAACTATATATAACTATTAGTTTTATATTACTATTAGTTTTATATAATATAAAATACTTAAGAAATTACTAATAATTAGACTTTTTACTTTATTTTTATTTTTTTAGTAAGTAAAATAACACTAATAATAGTCTTTCGCTTCTTTAATATAATTACTAGATATAATATTACTATTTTCTTTTCTTAATTAAGAAAACTATACCTAATACTTTTTTCTAAAGTAATAAATCTATAATTTAATTAATAATTTAATATTAGTATATATTATAATTAGAAGGTCTAATATTAACTCTATAAAAGTTAATTACTTTATGTTTTTTATTATTACGGTTCATAGTAACTTTATTATGAACTACTGTATATAAAAAGTTTAATACTATTATTTTTAAGAAAGATTTATGTTTTATAGTTATATTATCTTATATAGTATAACAGTTAAATGTATTTAAAGTTTTAACATTAAGAAATCTATTTTAATCTAATTACTTAGGTTTTAAAGTTTCTAGTTTTTTTTAACAAAATAATAGTATATATAGTATTTATTAAGTTATTATTATATTTTCATAACCTAATTGTATTTATAATAGTAAACGTAAGGTTACTATTAATTATTTAATTTTAAAAACTATAATAGTATTTTGGTTTTTAGCTTAGTTAACTTAGTACAGTATAAAGTACTTTAAAAAAGTATTATTAAATATTTTAGAATAGTATTATTTTTATAGGTTTTATATACATTAAAAGTTAGTATATACTTTGAAAGTATTAAAGTATCTTATTAAAGTAGTAATTTAGTCTCATATAATATATTAATGTACTTATATAGTAAGTAGGCTAATATAATAAGTAGGCCACTTTTCTAACTTTCTACCTCTTTAACCTTTACACTAACTTTCCTCTATATATAAATATACTATCCTCCTTAATTAAAAGTCGTATCATCCTTACTATCCAGGCTATTAAAAAAGACCTAAAGATGTCTATATAAAAAGCAGCCTAAATCTTTAAGGACCTTTAAATAATAATCTAAAACCGACGCGCTAGACGCGTTATATAACCTAAAAAATAACTAAATTTAATAAAGATAACTATAATAGAAAAAGAGGTAATTCTTAAATAAGTTATTAACCTAATCGATTAAGGTTCTCTCTATAATAAGAAGACGTATAAGATATAGCTAACTAACTTCTAAACGTATATAATAGAATATATATAAGACCTTAATAAGTAGAGAGCTTTATATAATATATCCCTTAATTAAAGATATAATTTAAAAATTAAATTAACTATTAAAAGACTTTAGCTAAAAATCTTATAATTATATAAGGCTGGTTTATATTTATATAAAATATAACTATAGAGTATAAAATACTTAATAATAATATCTATAATTTTAGTAAGACTAGGTTTCTAATAGGAATATTATTATATATAAAAGTTATTATAACGTCTAACTGTAAGGGAAGGCCTTATATAAAGCAGCCTAGTAATTAGAAATAGGTTTCTATTATTTAGAGTATATATATAGATAGCTAGGTGATACCTTTATATATTATTATAAAAGGTAAATATTACTTTCTCTTTTAGTATAGTAATAGCTAATTCCTAGCTATATAGCGTATTTATCTAAGTAAAAATAGATAGATAATGAATAAAATTAGCCTAAATTAGCTAAATTACTTTAATTAACATACTTACATAGTGAGTCGGCCAACACAGCGAGCGGGCCACTTTCTTATTACACCTTAAAGGCCACTTTTTTACCTATTTATTAAAAATCGAAACTTTAACTAAAATTAGAATACTCCTTTTTATTAAGTTACAATAAGAGTTAAATTATAAGAAAAAATACTTTAGAAATTCTTTTAATCTTATAATACCTTAAAGCCTTATCTACTTCTTCTAATAAAGGTTAAGGTAAAGATAGCCTTATATAGCAGACAGTATTTTCTAGAATATTACTTCCTATAGTTTAACTCTTATTAAACCTTACTATAAAAGACTAGACCTTTTTTAGGCTTAATTTCGATTTTTAATAAATAGGTAAAAAAGTGGCCTTTAAGGTATAATAAGGAAGTAGCCTACTTACTATATTAGCCGACTTACTATATAAGTACG
>MU843924.1:0-13840 GCA_030867255.1 Colletotrichum somersetense | reverse complement strand
TATAGTAGATTATATATATATATATATAATACGTAATATTCCTTATAATAAAGGAAATATAACGTAAAGTAGAAGTATTAAGAGTTATTCTAACTCTTACTTCTAATAAATAGTAATAAATATAAGTTAGGCTTATTTTATTTAGGTTTATCTAGTTTTTATTTATTTAGTTATTTCTAATTTTAGTTTTTATCTTTTTATTTAAAGTTAAATTACTTCTTACTTTATAAAAGTAGTCTAATTAGGCTAGACTTATTATTATTTTTATTTTTTTTTATTTTTTTAATAGTACTAGCTTTATACTAATAATTCTTATATTATAAAGTAATAAAAAAAGTAAAAGTAAACTAATAATTATTAGTAATAAAAAGATTAACAGTTTAATTTTACTATAAAGTATTATTAAAACTAAGGTAAAGTGTAAAGTAAGAATAGTAAGTAGGTTAGTTTATAATAATATAACTATATTACTACTATAGCTTTAATATACTTTAGGTCGTCTTATAAAGAGTAACTAATACTGGCTTACACTAAGCCTTCTGCTATTAAGATTCTATTAGGATATACCTAATTAGGGTAGAAATAGAAGAGTTAAATAGTTTCTAGCCTTAGCCGCTAGTCTAGCTGGTTCTAGGTTTATACTTATTATATCTTAAATAGTCACTAGAGGGGAAATAGATATATAATAACTTAATAAATAACTTTTTAACTTAACTGTCTGTCTCCCTATGTGTATATATAACTGTGTGACGACTTTTTCCGTCCTGATTAGGGCAGAAAGACCCTTCTTATAGTAAAACCTATAAAGTAACTGCACCTATAGGGGAAAATATGTTTTAAAGGTAAGGAGACTACCCTGCCCCTTTCTAATAATATAACTATAAAGTATAAGCTTTTTTAAAGAAATAATACTTATTTTTTATTATTTAAAGTAGTTACTAATAAAGTTACTATAGTTATAATAATAATAAAATAAAACTAAGTAGCTTCTATTAATTTAATACTATATTTATAAAAAAATATAAACTTCTATACTTAAGATTATATACTTACTACTATAAAAAATAGTAGTTATATTTTTTAAGTAAAGAAATAAAATAATAGTATTATTTCTAGTATTAATAATAAAAAGTTAAAAACTATTATAAATATTATTTTACTTTTTACTTTTTATAATAATAAAGTAGAAAAATCTTTATATTAGTGTTTTATTAGGTATTTATATTATATAAAGCTATTAGTTATTTTTAATTACTAAAGGCTTACTGTAATATTAGTTTTTATCTTAATATATATATATATATATATTAAAATTTAATAACTAAATTATTAAATCTTTTATATTTGAAAATAAGAACTTTAATATTTATACTTTTTTATATTCTTAGGTACTTTAGAATTATTCTTTTTATACTATTTAAAATAAATTATTATATATAGTTATTAAACTGTTATTATACTTCTAATATTTACCTTAATAGACTAAGAAAATACTAAACCCTAAAGACTAACACTATTAAGTACTATTAAAATCTAAATACTTTAAATTTAAAGTAAGAATATAGAAGAAATACTTCTTATATCCCTTTAAATACACTAGAATTATACGTCTAGAATTATACTATAATTAACTATAAGTTTATTTACTAATATCTTTAAGCCTAAGTTTATATAACTCTAGAATAAAATATAAATCTAAATATGATATTTATATTTTAAGATATAAATATATATATTTTAAAAATAGAAAAATAAAATATAAATATATATCTTTATTCATATTGACATTTAATACTTTATATTTATATGTTATATTTAATTTTTTCTTAACAATCTATAAGTAAGGCTTAAGATTTAGTTACCTATAGAATATAGTTATTATTTCTAATAAGTTTATAAGTAATAATTTTATTTACTTTAATATAATAGAAGTATAAGAGAGAAGATATAAAGAAATAAAAAATAAAAGATTGAAATTAATATTTATAGTAATTTTAATAGAAAGAGAAAAAGATATATTAATTTAGTTACTATACTTAGATTTATATTAAAAATAGATATTTATAGAAGGTCTTTATATTATAATAGGAGGTAGTTATATTCTCTTCATTAGTTTATAGGTCGTAGGTTTTACTAAGCTAGGCTTATAACTATTTAGATATAGCAGTTTTAAAGTAACTTAAAAAGTAAAGTAAAAGATAGTAAAATAAACAGAAATAAGTCTTTTATTTAAGAGCGTTATTACTAGGAATATATCTTAAAGTAATAATCTTAGCTAGTTACTTTTTTCTATATTAAGGAGGAAAATTTATAAGTATTATATATATTTATAAGATATATAAATATTTAAAAGATATAAAGTCTAAAGTATAATTATAAAGACTTTAAAATAAAGATATTAGATATAAGATATAATAAATACTATTATAATTAAAGTATAATATTTTAAAGCGTTAAAGCGTAAAGCGTAAAGTAATCTTATTTCTTAACCTTATTCTAGTTACCGATTTATACGTTATAATAAAATATCTCTTTATAGGTTATATTTAATAAGCTGTATACTAATTAATAGCTTGGACTTTAAGCTTTCTTATAGTATAGATTTCGTTTTATACTTATAAGCATTTATAAAGATATTATAGATACTTAATACTTTTATTTTAAAGATTTTATAAAGTATTAAGCCTTAATACCTAATAAAAGTTAGATATTATATCTTTATAAACGTGTATTCTAGTTAATTATAGTAATATAATTAAGTTCTTATATACTTTTAATTTAGTTATATTCATAATAATTGTAAGCCTGGCTTTACCTAGATAATTAACTAATTTTAATACACGGTTATAATTAATAATAAAGGTTTTTCTAATTATCTTTCTATTATATAACAGTGTCTAAGGCCTATAAGCTTCGTACTACCCTTAAGGGGGTAAGTTAGATATCTTGGCCTTATAAGCGTGTATTCCGGTTAATTACAGTAATAAAACAGGATCCCTACATACTCTTTTATCCGGTCGCGTTTCTTAGTATAAGATGTAACCAGATAATATTATAATAGTTTGAAAAAGGTCGTGGAGTTAACAAAGGAGTGGAAATCGGATGTCTCGGAAGCAGGGGTGTCTCGTAAGTAGGGCGGGGTAGTTAGGGGCATTCTTGACAGTCGCTCGGCCAAAGGGCCGAGGTCCTCCTAGGTCTTCTTGGCGCAGCTACCCTTTCCTAGTCCTTACGTCCTACACAGAAGGCTCCCTTCCTGGCCCCTCACCGTACGCGCAAGCAGCTGTGACATGGATCGATCTAGTCAATCCAATCGACCTCGTCTAGAGCGAAGTCATATAAGCTAGCGCTTTCTGCTACCCCTGGACTTTGGCACTGGGTCGCTCTTCCTCCTCAGTCTCCTTTTCGGATATGGATTCGAAGTGGAAGGGCGGCAGTGACGTCATCGAGGTCGGGCAGGTACCATCAAGAAGCAGCCTGGCGGGGTCTGTGTCCGGGTCCCTCTGGAAGAACTCCTCCATCTTCTTCTCTAGCCAGTGCCCATTGCTGTGCCATCTGCATTCGAGTATGCTCTTGAGGTTGGCTTGGCGGCCGGAGTGCGGTCCCAGCATGGCAGCGATGCGCGCGACGCTGTGCCACGCCGCTTTGGGCATTCGCACTAGGTGGATCTTTTCATTGGTAGGCTTGATTCGGAGCGTCTCGGTGTCGGGTGGTAGCCGTCAGAAACTCTATGTGTCGTTTCACTATTGAATCTTGGCGTACCTACACCGCCAGTACGAGCATAACCCTGTCGACTTCTTATATAAGTGTGAGATGCCACTTAGAATTCTAGTGGTATTGTACGACTTGACTGCAGACCTATCGAGACTTCTTTAGTATATTCGGTAAATGCTAAAGGCTTTTAGGTGTTAGAGCAAGCAATCGGATATAGAAAAACTTTAAGAGCCTATAGCGTACTTACATAAAGATTAGAAACTGTTTAGTGGCCCTAATATCTCTTCTTGTTTACTGATTACTGAAGTCGTCCTATTTTGACGTCTATAACACACCGCTTAGAACCTATAACACCTCTCTAGACACCTTAGAAAGCAGATAATAGACCTATCGATAATAATATATAGCGGGAGCTTTAGAAGTTAAACGATAGCTTAGACCAGATTAAGCAGCAGCTAGACCGACTTAAAGCTAATACAGTATATATCTTATAGATCTTGTTTAACTAGTTAAAGCAGCGAAAACTTAATACTGACTCTTATGTTCTATAAGGTCTAGCTATCTAGGCCTAGGCTGTATCGTTTAGCCGATATAAGCAACGCAGACAATTCAACTATATTCCAAACCAGGCAAGCCTATTACGTAGAGAATTAAAAGAATATGAGGCCGGTTTTCTGGGATGTTATAATATATGGACCTGGACGTGAGATCAGCGGCGTCAGGAAACAGCCCGTGGACAGACCTCAGAAGGCAAGCCCACAATCCGCTTACCTTACTTTGTTTCGGTGGCCTAGATCACCTTAGAGAGATATCAATAAAACCCACTTCTTTGCCTGTAATAGATAATAATTCTGCGGTTAAGGAATAAGACTTGTAGCAAAAGGTAGAAGAGTGCTTTCTTAAGCAGTGGCCGGATGCTATCGTCCCTTTGTTCCTTTATTGAAAGGCCACTTTAATTATAATCTGCAGTTTCTTAAGCAAGTAGATATTCTGTATTAAGAGTTATTCTTTGCGCAGAGGATGCTAGAGCTGATGTTCTAGAAGTCCTATAGTGAGCGCGGTCTGGCGGAGCATACAGATGCTAACACCGAGGAAGTACAAATAACAGGAAGATCTTGGGAAGCAATCCTTTTGTCTTTAATCTGTATAAAGATAACACTATTGACTCTTTTAGACTATTATGTAACACAATCTATGTGCAGCTGTTATTATCACAGCATACAATGAACGATTGTCCCTGTCCACCACCACATTGATTGACGAATGGTTGCTGACAAGTCGCACCGTTATTAACGGTTTTGCAACTGGCGCTAACGAGAGTAGGCCCAAGCAAAAGAGAGGCTGCAGTTATAAGGAGAGCTAAAGGACGCATAGTGATGATTTGTGATTTCTGTTCTTAAGTCAGGGTGTCTGGTTTCGTTTTAGTTAGAAGAAGAAAAAAACAGTGCTTACATTTCTGTTGTCTTGGTTAGTCTGATAGAGAGTAAGGGACAGGTAGAAGAATAGGTAAAGGAGTAAGCTGTCTTATTCTACAGGTTGGGAGTGGCGAATTATTTATAACTATAGCTATTATTAGCTTTACATAGTTCCAGGGATATCCCATGGTACATTAACACATGCACTCTATTAAAGCTTATAGCTACATAAACTATATTCCTAACCTTGTAAGTTTTTATGAAGAAAGCTAACACATATAGTTACATACGTAACTAAAATACCCCCTGTTAAGTACCGTCCTCTAACACTTACCCTCCTACTTATCTTATAAGTAATCATTACAGTACTCTTTACTAGGCTAGCTAGCTGGACTGTGTGGCAATTTTACATAACTAGGGGTATTTTATGACTCGCTTACCCCTGCCACCTTATACTTACACCGCTATATAGGCCCGGTGGAGCTGGTAATTAGGTAGCGTTACAGACTAGGATTTACATTAGAGCTCAAACTGTTTAAGTATCTGATAAATACAACAAGACAGCAAAATCCATGTAACATTCCTCAGTAGTGTTACAAGCTATTAGATTACAGGAACCCCTACTTAGAAGGACTAGTGATACATACGAGTCAACGTAGGAGGCAATCGTTAAAGTTTCCTAGCGCATAGACAAATTACGGTAACATCAGAGAGGACAAATCACTCACTATAGGCCAGCGACATACTCTGTAGTTGCACATCCACGATGTAGTACTCCGTATACACAAGGCAACACAGGGAGGATTGTTGATGTGTTTTAACGCCATGGCGGCAAGGGCTGTAAGGGCCCTTGCGGCAAACCTCACGAAGGATATGTGACGTGGAAAGCCATAGTCCCATAAGTATTGCTAGATATAGTTTAAGTCGTCCTCTAAATGGTCCCTGAAGGCCACTATACGTTGAAGCCGTCTTTAGGTTCCACTCGCTTCACTAAGACGGTACAAACGACTTTTAACAACCCGACCCCACAACCGAACCACCCCCACATCCGAACCACTATCACCACCACCATCACCACCACTATCACCACTTATTCCTCGGGCTTGCCACCCACCCATATACAACTTTCGGCCTCGCTGGATAATTCGGATGCGCTGGATTCATCCGGACTATCTATTTCGCCGATATCCGTACTTTGCGCCCGCTGGATATCCCATATAGTTGCGAAGGTCTTGTTGGGCGATAGGGGGACCTTTTTCCTCTTACGATTCAGATAGTCATCCAGCTGGGCTTTAAGTGCCTTGTTTTCCTTCTCTAGAAGGGTCCGTTGGAATGCCTCCTCATCATATCCCTTTTGCACCTTTCTAGATAGGTGACGAATAGTATGGGTATCCAACCCATCCTTGGCCAGCTGGGTTAACTGGTGTAGTTGATGCCGTAGATCGGCAGACCGACGAGGGGTTGGCCATGGGACGATAGATACGGCTTTATCCCACTGTTGGCTGCTGGGCTGGCTGGTCTGCTGGCTGGATGATGCTGTAGATACCATAGAGTTGGATAGAGGGCGACGTACAGAGACTGGCCATAACCCAGCCTATTTCCAGCCACTTCTGATGTTCTCAGTCGTGATAGATGCTTTGCGGGCCTGGAAATAACAGTCTAGAAATGCCCTTTTTCTGCTATAGTTGAATCACTTATCTAGTCATTAAGAGATCTAACTGCCTTACGATAGGCCAGCTTTAATGGGCTGAAGACAGCCATATCTAGAGGCTGAAGGACAGCAGACGAGTGTGGCGGTATATATAATAGATAGATATGATGGATAAAGCATTCCTACATAAAGGCATCGGTTATATGGCTGTGATGCCCATCTAGAACCAGCAGTCTAGAAGCCTCTGGTTCGCTAGGCATAGTCCTTGGGATAAAGACCTCCTTTAGCCATGCCAGCGCAGTCTCGTCGTTTGTCTAGCCGTTTTCTAATACTTTAAATCGCCAGTTAGCATAGTTAGATAGGTTGGTTTCTAGAAACCACTAGGCCTGTAGTGATTTTCCCTTATATATAACCAGGGGATCTAAGGAGGTCCTAGTGGCATTAATGTATTCGATTATAGTTATCTATCGACGGGATCCTGGCTGTTTCTTTTATATCTGCCGCGATGCTGCAGAGCCTAGTACTAGCCTATTGACTCCCTTGCCCTCTATTATACCAGTTTCATCTATATTCTAGCGGTTAGAAGGATAGATATCCTTAATGGCAGGGATACTATCCAGTCGCTAGAGGAATTGCTGGATAACCTCAGATAAATAGGACCTCTATCGCTTGGCATCTATTGCTCTAGATCGCTTGGTTCGGATAGATAGGTTTTGCCGCAGGAATCGCCCTATCCACTTCCTCCCTAGAGGTCGCTGCCTATCACCCATCATACGCTCTGCCAGTCCCTTTACTTGTTGATAGGTAAGAGGGCTGCTAAGAGCTTCTTGGGTTAATATATAAGCAGCCAGTTTATCCTCCTAGGCCTAGGATAAGTGCTGTATATAAATATAGGCAGTATTTTTACTCTGCCTACCGTGGAATCGATGTTAAAGGGTTACGTATGGTATACCCTATATACAAGCAGTAGTCCGGATGCTCTGCCTATTCAGTATATCGTGAAGGGCCCGTTAGAGCTCAAATTCGGTATATTGCTTCATGATAGGTTAATAAAGATATTCTGAAAATATGGCGTTGTTTGGATGTAAATGGATAATGTTGTGATAGTTTGAAAAAAGGTGGTGATGTTGATGGAAGGGGATGGATGCGGCATTTTCGGGTGGTTCGGATGTGGGGGTGGTTCGGTTGTGGGGTCGGGTTGTTAACGGTAAAATACGCGGGGTATGCCTTGAGAGGGCAACACGCCGGAGCGGGGTCCCTTGTAAATGATTGAATTCGCACAAGACCTTTCCTGCCTTACTACCAGGCAGGGTAGGGAAAAATACTGCCAGTATTAAGTACGGGCCGAAGTATACTTAAGTAAGTATAAGTCCTAGTTAGAAAATACTTACTGAGTATAAGTAAGTATAAGTATAGGATTTCCAATGCTTTAGTATACTAAGGCAAGTGTTTATTGCGTAAGTAGACTAGGGAAAGGTCTTATTATTTAAGGAGTTTAGAGATATAGATTACATAAGGTATATATAATAAAACTTTTTAAGATTTTTCTAGCGGCGTATTTAAAGCGTTAAATAGACTAATAGTTATATATTACAGTTTAGTGTATTTACTTTTAGTCTAAAGATTATAGATTTTAATCTATCTATTAGTAAATATTAGATATTTTTATATTAGAAATTAAATACTAGGTCCTACTAATACTAACTAATTACTTAATAAAGTATTAGTTTAATAAGTATTACTTTATTAATAACTAGTATATATTTATAATAAGTTAAAGACTAAATTTAAGATTATAACTGTAATAGTCTAAGGTAAGGTATATTATAACTAGCTATAGTAACTATATATAAGTATCTTAAAGATAAAAAGAAAAAAAAATAAATCTACTAATCTAAGATAACTAGTAGTCTAATTAGGTTTATACTATATAAGCTATTAGGTACTTAACGCTATAGGCTTTAGTACTTTTATTAAGGTTATAGTAGGCTAAAAGGTCTAATAAGGCCTTATATAGGCCTAGCCTATTATAATACCCTTTTTCTCTTCCTTCTATATAAGGTAGAAACTCTTTTATACTGAAAGGTGGCCTATACTATAGTATCTTTTAGGTTATATAGTAGTTCTTAAGTTAGTTTAGTATAACTAATCTATTTTATTAAAACCTCTTATTTTTTACTTTTAGGCTATAATTTTAATATTTCTTAAACCTAATATTTCTAATTAGGTTAAGGTCTTAATATAGTAGGCTATTTATTATCTTACTATTATAATAGAAAAACGTTATTTTTTATATACTTTAAAAGTAATATATAAAAGATGTTATATATCTTTAGCAGTATATCTAGTTAGTATAAGTAGAAACTAATATTCTTTAAGACTATACACTTAGTATAAGTCTAATTAAGCTTTTTAAATAGGTAGTTTATTTTAATATTAGTTAGTTATAACAATATTTTATTTTTAAGCTTTAACTAATTAGACAGCTAGTAATAAGTATTTATATAATACTTTTATTCTTCTTATATTATAGCTATTATAGCCTATACCTAATTTATAATATCTTAAATCTTTTATACTAGACTTTTAGCTTTTATAATAAAGGTATTACTTTTTATTTAAAAACTCTTTATTACTTTAATTAGGTCTATATTATATTTATAATAAAAAAATAATAAGCTAATCCCTATAAAACTAGTAAGTAAATTTTAATAACTATTATAGCTATAAGAGATAACTTATTTTAGTTATTTTAAAGATAAGTTTAAAACGCTTATAAATACGTCTTAACTACTTATTTAGCTTATTTAGTAATACTATTTATTTCTAGGTAGTATATTATTAAAAGCCTTTACTTAATACTATAAAGTTAGTAAAAAAGCTTTTAGGTATAGCTAGAGTATTATAAAAAATATATAAAAATATATCTTATTATGGGCCTTAATCTCTATTTTAAAGATAATATAAGTTATATAAAAGTTATCTATATAAAAAAGCTATTTTTAAGAACTAGATTTTTTCCTTAATTTTATAGTAGACCTACCTTTCTAGCTAGGCTAGTAGAACCTACTTATATTAATTCTCTAAAAGATTTAAAAGTATAGTTTACTGATTATATTTTTAGAAAAGTAAAATATATTATAAATTATATTATATTAGATTATATATTATTAAGCTTAGAAAAGTAGGTCTAGCTTACGTAAGCCTTTATATTTTAGTTTAAACTTTATTATAAAGGTTAAAGTTCTTAAAAATACTATTTACTTATTTAAATATAAATTATTTAAGTCTTGAAAATAAAAAGTTTAAAAATTTATTTATAATACCTTAGGTATAGTTTATAACGTATATTTCTTAGTTTAAAATAATAGCTTTTAGTAGTCTATAGTATCTAATTAGGCTAGTAATAAAAGTAGTTATTATTATTTTTAATATAATCTCCTTTATAGGTTTAAAAATTATACTTTTTAATAGGCAGTTTATAATAATTAAAAATTTAGTTAGGTTTTTAATTTAAGTTAATAGTAGAAAGAGGCAGGGTAGTCCCCTTACCTTTAAAAGATGTTTTCCCCTATAGGTATAGTTACTTTATAGGTTTTACTATAAGAAGGGTCTTTCTGCCCTAATCAGGACGGAAGAAGTCACTATACAGACACACACACATATATATATATACAGACAGTTAAGTTAAGAAGTTATTTATTAAGTTATAATATATATATTTCCTCTCTAGTGACTATTTAAAATATAATAAGTGTAAACCTAGAGCCAGCCAGACTAGCAGCCAAGGCTAGAAACTATTTAACTCTTCTATTTCTACCCTAATTAGGTTTATCCTAATTAGGTTTATCCTAATAGAATCTTAATAACAGAAGGCTTAGTGTAAGCCTATATTAGTTACTTCTTATAAAATAACCTAAAGTATACTAAAGCTGTAATAATAGTATAGTAATATTATTATAAACTAACCTACCTACTATTTCTACTTTACACCTTACTTTAGTTTTAATAGTGCCTTATAGCAGAATTAAACTGCTAATCTTTTTATTACTAATAGTTATTAGTTTACTTTTACTTTTCTTTTTTTTTCTTTTTTATAACATAAGAATTACTAGTATAAAACTAGTAATACTAAAAGAATAAAAATAATAAGAATAATAATAAGTCTAGCCTAATTAGACTACTTTTATAAAATAAGATATAATTTAACTATAAATAAGAAGATAAGAACTAAAAATAGAAATAACTAAATAAAAAAACTAAATAAAACTAGATAAAATAAGCCTAAATTATACCTATTAGTATTATATAAAGAAATATATAACTAAACCGGCTAGATTAATAAGAAAAATATAATATAAATAAATAAAAAAGTAAGTATTAAAAATAAAACTAACTAAAGTGTTAGTAGAGATAAATACCTTTATAATAGGGAAGCCTAAGCCTTATAAGCTTATATTTAGTATTTCTTATAAGTATATTTTGCTATTAGATAATCTAGAGACTGTAAGAGGATTATATACTGCCTTTAGCTTTAGCCTAATTAGGCTAAGTCTTACCTTATTTAATAAAAAAAGCGTTAAAACCTATAATAAAATATAAGTTATAGCAGTTATATACTAGTATTAAATTAGTCTTAATCTTATAGACTTAGTACTTTAAGATATAATTAAGATAATACTTATAAAAGGTATTTTATTTTTAATATAAATATTTATCTATAGCCTAATTAGACTAAAGTAATAGTTATTTTAACTAGTAAAAAACTAAAACGTAACGTTTATTTCTAATACTTTATATACTATTTACTACTATAGTTAAAACAGTTAGAATAAGCTTAAAATACTAAGTAATATTACTTTATCTAGACTTACCCCTTTAGATAGACAGCTATCTAATTAGGCCAGCCAGTATACTAAAATATTATTTAATACCTTTTAGAAACCTAGCGTGACTATAGACTCTAATAATAATAACCTATATATACCGCTATATCTTATTTACTTTTAGACTAGCTAATACTTTTCTAGAGAGAGACTTATAGCTGTTAAAGATCTTTAGGCCTAACGTTATATAATACTTTAAGTCTTTTAAATCGTTTAAGACTAAAGTAAAAAGCTTTATATATAAAAGAATCTATTACCTAGTTATCCCTATTAGTTAGGCTATAAAGTTAAAGTCTATAGCAGTATAAAGATACTATCTCTTAAGTCTAGAGGTGCCTCTACCTTTAATAGGTATAACGTTATAGACTTTCTAAACTAGTATAGCTTCCTTATAGACCTTATAAAATACTTTAATTAAGATAAAATAAAGTCTTTACCTTAATATTTACCTATTAAGTATTAAGCTATAGTTAAGATTAAAGTAAAAACTTATATTTAGTCTAAATTAAAAAAATACCTACTTAAGATCTATAGACTACTTAATAAAAAAATTACACTTTAGCCTAATAAAAGGCTATATAACCTACTTAAAGGTAGTCTAATTAGAAAAAATTTATTAAAAAAAACTGTCTTACTATTTTAAAAAGTTAAAAGTATTATTATAAAGGCTAAAGTAAAAAAAAAAGCTAGTTATAGGTAACTAAAAGCTTATAAAGCTTATTACTAAACGGTATAATAAAGCTACTATTTTAGCTATAGCCTTTTAAATATAGACTACCTCTACCTAATTATTTAAAAAAGGTAATTTTAATACCTTTAAGAGAACTATATTATCTTAGGTAGGCTAAAAGTTATAATATAAAGATAGCTATATAGACTTCTTTTTAAGTAAGTAAAGTTTAGTTAAAATAACTATAAGACCTAAAGCCTTATTTATAATAGTAAAGTTAATATAATAAACTAATTAGGTTAGATTTTCTATAGTTAAAGTTAAAAATATTTACTTACTATTAGTAACTATTATTAAGGATTTAGTAATATCTATATAAAACCTAGCTTTTTTAATATTTTTAAAAATAAAATAGTAATTAAATATATCTTTATAAATATATTTAGTTAATACTTTTAGGCTACCTTATAATACCTATTAATACTTATAGTTACCTTACTAAGAGAATATAAATCTTTAAATAAGACTAAGATTTTAAAAAGCCTATTCTAATATTACAGTTAGATATCTAATAGTAGGGTTTCTATTAATAGTATAGCTAAGGTTAATACTTAGTAATAACACTATTAGCTTATTAGTCTGTTAATTACTTAGTAATTAGTTAGGTAGTTAATAGTTATAAGGGGTAGCTTATATAGCTTTTTATTAATAAATTACTAAGTTAGATATTAAAAGGTATTTTAAAAAATATATTATAAGTTAATTACTAAAAAGCTATAGAAGTCTGTCCTTAAGTGTGTCTAAGTCTATCTTATATATAAGTCTTAATCCTATTAGTATATTTAAGACTAATCTCTAAATATTAGTTTTTTACTATAGACTACCTTTAGCGTTATTAGTCTTTTACTTAAGGCCGCTTATTATTTATTAGTCTTTCTTATTATTATATAACCTATACTATAGTTCTTCTTAACCTAAGGAGTTATTCTGTTTTAACCTATTATTAGTCCTATATAAATACTGTACTGCCTGCTGGTTATTTAGTAGGGTAATATTGCCTATAACTTATTAGGTCGTAATATAAATATAGATATAAAGCGTTACTTACTAGACCTTATCTTTTATAACTATTATATAATATACTACTAGAATATAGAGCTATAGATCTAAATAGTTAAAATAACTTACCCTAAATACTAATCTTTTATAACCTTTAGCTAATATATCTACCTAGCACTTTATAGATAAGCCTATAACTAGTAGGAATTTTAACTTATACTAGGAGAATAATAGTAGCTAAGGTAGTAAAGATAGTTTATTTTTATAAGAAGAATTAGAGAACGTTTTACTTCCTTTTTAGTTAATACTATAAAGTGGTTTTATAAAAACTATTTTATAATAAAAAAGATTAATAGGTAATAAGATATTTATACTTTTACTTAAGATTACTTTAAATACGCTAAAGTGTAAGGTAACTAAACCTAACGTTAATAGCTAATAAGGTTTT
>MU843923.1:0-13860 GCA_030867255.1 Colletotrichum somersetense | reverse complement strand
ATAAGGGGTAGAGGTATATCTGATATAAGGATATATAACAGAGAGAATAAGTAGTAAAGAGAGTATAATAGTTAGGTTATTATTATAGAGATTGCTTGCTTGCTTAGAGATAGAAGAGATAGACCTAGAAACAGGAAGAATTCCAGCCCTTATATAATAATATACAGCTTACTAGAATATTCTATACTGACATAAGCTGCTTATAAATTATAACGACTTATAATAACCCTAAGTTACTTAAAATAATAACCCTAACTTACTGTTAATAACCTAGATCTCTAAAGTGAGGAGTAGTAAAGCTGATTTTACTCCTCTAAAGAATCCTATAGAATGTTCTACTGATTACGTAATCAGGTTGCTTATATAATCAGTATATATATTAATCTACTAATATAGTAGATTATATATATAGATATATAATATCTAATATTCCTTTTAATAAAGGAAATATAATATAAAGTAGAAGTATTAAGAGTTATTCTAACTCTTACTTCTAACAGTATTAAATAATAATAGCTAACTGTTAGGCTTATTATAATTTCTTAATAGTAATAGTATAGCCTATTAGCTTTAGGTTTAGAAGGACTAAGTTAATATTCTATAAGTGTTTATATATATATTAATATATTTTAGTCTAATTAGGTATATTTTTATTTTTATATATTATTATTAGTCCTTTAATAATAATATTATTAAAGAAGGCTTTATAGTAGTAAGGTATAAGGTTATAGAGGATATATAAGATAATCGTTATAAACTAGGTAACTAAATTTATAGCTTCTTATAATAGTATATATATCTAAAGTAGACTAATTAGTAATATGAAGGTCGTTAAGTTCTAGCTTTCTTTAGTAAGAGGGACTTAGTTATATTTTAAAGAAAAGTCTAGTAAGGATAACAGTTTATATATACTAAAGTCTTTTATAAGTTAGTTAGTATTAAGAGAAATATAGGTATTATAAATTATAACCCTATTTAGCTTTATATATAAATTAATTAGGTATAAAGCGTTATCTTTTTTCTTAAAAAAAACCTATAGGTTATAGTATAAACTATAGTTTTCTTTTAAAATGCTTTTATCTTTATACTTATTAAGGATCTTATAGACTTTTTTATCTAGCCCTCTAAAGACTAAAATACCTATTTTTTATTATACTTTATATAAGATTATCTTAATTAGTTATTAAGAAGTAACCTTTAGGTTAATAAAGCTATAATAAGGAAAATCCTAAGCTAAAGCTTTTTCTTAATTTATTAGGATGTTCTCTAGAAGCTTTTTTTCTTTTAGCTAAAGGTAGGTAACTATCTTTATAATACTATTTAAGTAGTCTTATATAATTTTTAAATATAGCTTAATATTTAAAAACTTAGGCGTAATTAGACCTTTAAAAAAGTCTTTTATCTAGCTATATCTTTATTTTAGCTTTAGTAAGGTTTTTAATTTTCTATAAAGGGTCTTTTTTAAAAGTAAAAGTATTATCTACCGGCCTATTAACTAGATATATTTTTTTATCTTTTTTTTATATATTATAAAGGCCTTAGCTGTTTTTATTTTAGTTTAATTAGGCTAAGACTTTTATTAATCTATAGTTTGTATATCTTAAAAGGTATTAACCTTATTAAAGACTTTAGTAGTTTTTTATACTTTTTTTTTCTTTTTTTTTATAGTATAAACCCTAGTTTTACTAATATAGGTTTTAACAGTTTTATCTTAATTAAAATAAAATAATAAATATAAGGGATAGCCTTTATTATTATATTTACTAATTTAAAAAGTAAAATTATAAATATCTTTAGTAATAAGATTTAAGAGGTCTATAAGGACTATTTTAACTATTATATTAGATTCTTTTTTATTTAGTAAGATAACTTCCTTATTATTAGGTTTAATATTATATCTAGAGATTTTTATCTTTCTAGTAGCTACCCTTACTATAGTGTTAGGCTTTAGTTTTCTTAGTCTGCTTCTCCTAATATTAGTAAAGTAAAAAAGACTTTCTAGATATATAAATTGTTAAATAATAGTAGGTAACTAGAGTGATAAGCAAACACGCTGTAAATACAAAGGTAGGTCTCTAATATTACTAAAGCTAAAAGCTGCTCCCTCTAAGTTCTTCTTTCTACTCCCTTAGTCCTGTATACACTCGCTTCGCCTATACATAAACCTAGCCACATAACTTATTGCGCTTTATGTGCGCTCAGTCGCTGCGCCCTTATACAGACATAAGGTTACGTAATATACAGCCCTACCCTTCCTAATCTGTCTAACTACCTCTAATATAGCGCTCCTTCTTCTTTAGGCTTCTGACCTAAAAGCTATTTATACTATTAGTAGTATTATTAGTTTCTCTACTTTATTACTATACGTTTTCTTTTTAATAGCTGCTTACTTTATAATATTATACTAAAGGGATAGGTATAAAGGCTCTTTCTATTTTCTTTTATCTACCTATATAGGCTATTTTTTTCTTTTTAAATTAAGGCTGTTTTTTCCCTTTATATTAGGCTTTTTCTAGCTATATAATAACTTCTTATAGTTATTTTTCTTTTTTTTTTTTCTTTTTTTTTTTACTTTAAATAAACCTATATAGTATTTTTTCTTTTTATCTGCTATACTATTACTATACGTTATTATAGTACTAACTAGTTATTATTACTACTAGATAAAAGTATATTTTATACTTCTGCTTACTTTTATTTTTATATAAGTGCTATATACCTAGAGTGCTTCCTACACTTATTATATACTTATATACTAATACTATTATAGATTTTTTAAAAGCTTATTTACTACTTTATTCTGCCTACTAATTATAGTATATTTATTACCCCTACTTACTTACTGCTTAGTTACTAATATTTATTTAATAGATAGCTTCTAATAAGTATAAGTCTAGTAGCTCCTTTAGTATTAATATACGTTTTATACTACTTAGTTATTACTCTAGCTAATTACTATATAAAAAAAGAAAGGTAAAAGCGCTATCTAAAAGCGCTATAAGTATAGATAAGTCTATAACGCTCTCTATATGCCTTATATATACTGCCTCTACTTAAATAAGTTAGCAGAGCGTTACTCTAACCAGGATAATATATCTCTTTATTATTACTACTTATTCCTTACTTACTTTATCTTTTAGGTTAGAGTATACACTATATATACTATACTAATAGCAGCCACTTATACCTAGGCCTTATATATTTATCTTCTATATATTTTATATATTACTTACACCTTATTTACTTACTTCTAGATATTTTTTTTAATACTTCTATAGTACTATATCCTTAACTAAGCTATACTTATATAGTAGGTAGCCTCTAAAGACGCTAATAATATACTTACAGTAAGATTTTTTTATACTGCTCCTTTAAGTTATATATACTAACCCTTTCTAGCTTTATACTGCCTTCTGTTAGGCAGGTAATAATATAGCTTATATGCTTACTGCGCTATATGCTGCCAGCGCTGGCGCTCCTATTGTGCTGCTTGCTCCTGCTGTAGTCGCCCTGCCTGTTACGCCCCTTATGCCTTTTATACCCCCTGCTGTGCCCCCTGTTACCTCTGCTGTGCCTGTAGGCAGCCTTATGCCTGGTACTGGCGCTGTTACTATAGCTGTATTACAGTTTACTCTTAAGTAAGCTAAACGTATTACCTACTTAATTAAGATTATAGCTTCTTTAGTAGCTTATATATATACTTTTTTATTACTACTTATACTCTATTAATTAAAAGCTAACTTATAGATAATACTATATTATCTTTTAGAAAAAGGTCTAGGTATATACTAATAAAACTATAACTATATTATACCCTTATAAAGGCTATAAGTAGGTAGAGGAGTAAGGTAAGCAGGATATAAAGCTGCTTAAAGGCAGTAAGAATACTGTCTCTAGCGCTAAGGACGCTGGCCCTAGCGTTAAGTAAGCGGCTTTTATACTATACTTCTAGATAGTCTTTTAGCTTATTAGCTACTTTTACTTATACCTAGTATACTGCTATTTTTTCTCTTTTTTTTAATCTTAAATACCTTAGCCTAAAGGCCTTAATTATTTAGCCTGTAGGCCCTTAACGCTACTGCTTTATTACTTTTTTATATCTTATACTTCTTAATAAGTAACCTTATTTTAATATATTACTATAGTTTTTAAATGTCTTCCTTACTGCTATATCCTTTCTAATAGATAAGATATTACTTATTCTGTTTTAGTCCTTTATAGTTAAGGATTTCTTTTACTTTATATAACTGTTTAGTATCTATTTTAAGTAGCAGTAGCTATTTAGGCTTTTTACTATTCCTACTTCTAAAAAGCTTTAATAGTAAGATTAGGAAAATATTATAAACATAATAATAAATAAAAATATTAAGTTAATAGGCTAAACTATATATACTAATAATATTAAGTATATAGAAAGGTCTTAGCTATTTATCTATAAGCTTTCTACTTAGGCGCTTCTACTTTATATTCTTACTAGATAATAATACCTATTTACTAATATTAAACCTTTTTAATATCTTTTTTTTATTATAAGCTTATATCTACTATATACTTACTTTACTTAGTAGAAGCTTTAAGTCTACTCTTTTAGTATAAAGTCACTAGACCCTCTCTTTAGCTAATATATTAACAGTTAACGCTAAGCCTACTATTAGTATATCTATAGGTAGAGGTAGGTCTTAGCCTATTAGTGCTTTATTTAATAATATACTAATAGATAAATAGTATATATTATTATATATAAATTAGGCTAGGTAGAGTCGTTATACCTAATCTGCTTAATCTCTAGTGTAAAAGCAGTAAAGGTAGTACTTAAGGTTCTAGTTTTACCTTTTAGTCTACCTATCTGTCTGTAGGTAGAAAGTAGTATTTAGGCAGCGCTTTACCTCTAGGAGGTAGTAAAAATATACTTAAAACTTACTTATAAACAGTATACCCCTATTAGAAATAATCTCTTTAGGTATTCTAAAGGTTATAAATACCTTTATAAATAGTAGATTAGCTAGGCTGCTTATAGTAAGACGTAAGTTTATAATAATATAAATACTATATTTAGTATATTAATTAACTATAATAAGAATAGCGTTATATAGTTTCTTTTTAAGTAGTAATATTAATAATAAAAGTCTTATAATAAAGTCTATTAATATTTTAGTATATAGGCGTTTTAGTGCTAGTAGTAAAATAAGGTAGCTATAAGGGTAATAGTAGTATAGTTTTATTCTCTAGTATACTATATATATATTAATATATTCCTTAATATTTTTTTATAACCTATCCTAGTAGTAGCTTCTTTATAGTAGCTTTATTATTTAGCTAATATCTAAATATCCTATATACTCTATATTATAATAGTTCTTTAGTATCTTTTTTTTATACCTTTTTTCTATAGTATATAGACTTATACCTTTTTATAAAGAAGACCTTTTATATTAATACGCTAGGCTTTTTTACTACTTTTTCTTTTTTTAGGCCTAGCTTAGTTACTTTACTTTTACCTTTTAGACTACTACTTTTTCCTTATAAAAGTATCCCCTTATTAAAGTTATAGTAATATAGTAATTATTAGCTTTACTTTACTATTTACTATTTTAAAATTATATTAAATATTACTCTTTTATAAGACATACAATTTATAACTTATAGCCCTAGCAATAGGCTTAAGCAGTTAGCCCTCTACTTTATTACCTTTTTAGTATAGCTTTTATTTTACCCTCTAGTTAGTCCTTTCCCTTTAGTCAGGCTAGGGTTAGGTGCCTACCCCTTTTCTTTAGCCCTCTTCTCTTATACCCCCCTTACGTTACCTTTATACAATTACTATAACGCAGAGGGGCTCTTAATCTTACGCTGCTCTCTATAGCTATACTAATATAGCCTCTATATTACTCCCTAACGGCTGCTCTTCTATATCTATAGTATAGTCTAGTCTTCTTAATAACCTATCTGTAGGGTTTTATTTCCCTAGCTTAAACTTAATCTTAATATTATATACTACTAGGTTATTAAGTTAGTATAGCTGCTTTAGGTTAGGGTGCTGTTTTATATCTAGAAATTAAAAGTTAAAATAATCTATCTAAATAGTAACTGTCTTTCTATTATAGCTAATATATTAGTGCTACCTTTTTAAGCTGTTAATAATTACTAGCAGCTTTATATTATTAGTGCTATAGTGTATTTTAGCTTTTTATAGTTTTTTTAACTAGAAAATAACTAGATACTATTTCTTTTTATACTACTAGACTAGTATAGCCCTAATAGTAAATTTTAAAGCGTTTATATAGATTATAGTAAGTAGGTTAGGGTTAAAATATTATAATACTAAAGCTTTAGTAAAAGCTATAATAAGCTGCTTAAACGCCGCTTTAGCTAGAGGATCTAGCTTTAGCTTACCTTTCTAGTTACCTTTAAGCTTATTAGTTAAGGGGGCTATAATCTTTAAATAGTTCTAGATAAAACGTTAGTAAAATCCTATAAACCTTAGAAATATCTAAATATCTTTTATACTATTTAAAAGCAGCTACTATATAACTGCTTTAATATAACTTTACTTTATAGAAATACTTTCTATTAATATTATAAAGCCTAAAAAGCTAATCGTTATTTTATAAAATTTATATTTTTCTAGGTTAAAATAAAGCCCCTACTGCTTTAGCCTTATAAGGACGCTATATATATAGTTATTATACTCTTTAAGGTTACTACTATAGATTATAATATTATCTAGATATATAATATATATTATATTTACTAGCCTTACTAGTGTTTTATTAATATATAATTAAAATATTACTAGCATATTAACTAGCCTAAAAGGCATAACGTAATACTTAAAGTAGCTGTATTAGGTATAAAAAGCTATCTTCTACTTATTACCTATATATATATATATCTAATAGTATATATTCTTAATATTAAGCTTAGTATATATCTTAACACTAGATAGTTAGTTAAGGATTTTACCTATTAGTAGTAGTAGTATATAGTCTTTTCTTATTACCTTATTAAGTATATAGTAGTTAATATAAAGTTATAGCTTACCTTTTTTTTTAAATATAAAAAGGATTAGTATGCCTTCTAGGCTTATTAACAGATAAATCTAGCTCTAAGCTTCTACTTTCTAAAAGTATTTATATAAGGTTTTAAGTTCTTATTTTAATAATATATAAATAGGCCTCTATAGCACCTTAACACCTTCTTTAAAGGTAATATAATACTTATATACTAAGTGCTTAGGTAGGCTAAACGCCTTTTCCTTAAAAAAAGCTTTTAGAAATCTAAATACCTAGTAATCTACTTATACTACTTAAGTTTACTACTTTTTATTTTTATAGGCGCTATAGAGGTAATATATAGTATAAGTATAGTTACTAATACCTATAGTGTATAAAACTCTTTTTTTATTCTTATAAAGCTGACTTTTTAATTATAATAAGGGTATTACTACTATTTTATCTTTTAGTCTACTATTAAGTTTACTTTCTCTAACTAGTTAATACTAAAGATAAGTGTTAGCTACTAGAGATCTACTATAATAAAGCAGTATAGTTAGTATTTTACTACTTTTATACTATCTATAGCTTTAATATAAAAGTAATATAATCTTACTGTTAGTATTAGTTTATTATTTATATCTACTAAAAGGGCAGATAAGTAGATTTAGAGAGGTTACTTACTAGTAAATATATTTAGGCTTACTATATTTACTTTTAATCCTAAGTTAATAAGCGCTTTTATTACTGCCTATATAGCGCTTTTTTATACTATAAGTAGGATCTTAATATAGCGCCTTTATTACTAACCTCCCCTTATAGCTACTATTAGGATATTATTTATATTATTTACTTCCTTACAGTAATCGCGCTGTATATACCCCTTTTTTTTATATTACTTACAGGTCACTTTAGGGTATCTGTTTATATAATAGCCTTTTACTCTATAGGCATAGTATATACTCTATAGCCTCTTTACTTAGAGGCAGCTCCTTATAAAATGTCTAATCTTATAATAATTATAGTATTCCCTATTAGTTATCTACTTAGTTATAACTTTTAAGCTAGGTATAGTGGTGTGGCTAACGTTTTTATACTGCTTATACGGCGCTTACGTTAGTTAGGGGTTATACTGGTTATATTATAGGCAGCACTATAGCTTATAGGCTTACTTTATATACCTTATTAATAATACTAATTCTATATATATCTTTAGAAGCACTAGCTGTAAGCTAATAGTTTATTAAATACTTAGTTATAGCTTTATTAAAAAAAAGGAGATATATTATTCCTTTAGGATAATATAAAAAAGCTTTATTTTAAGCGCCTTATATTTTATAAGGAATCTATTAAGACTCTAGTTTACTTTTTAGTAAAGGTAATCTAGCTATAAGGTTACTATAACTATATAGCTTTTTAGGTCTAAAATCTAATTATAAAAAAACTCCTTAAAGGCTTCCTATATCTTAATTATTTATTCTATTAGGTTCTAACCTTCTTCTATTAAGTACTTTATCTATACCCTTTTTATATAGCCTTAAAGACAGCTTATTATAAACACTATTTTATTATAATTACTATAAATCTACCTTAACTATAATATAAAACGTATTTAATAGTTAAATAGAAAAATCTAGAGTTCCTTATATAATTTTCTATTATATAATAGTATAAAGAGAAATAAAGGTTAATATAGGTATAAACTATTATTTAATTTAGTGCTTAGTAAGGTTATTAAGCTGTCTTAAGCCCTGCTTTAGTCTTCTAAAGGTCTGTTATCTATATCTATAGCAGTATAAGTTACTCCTTAATTTAGAGTGTAGCTACTACTTTAGAGCTATAAGAGCTTTTTATATTAGTAATAAATTTAAGACTCCCTATAAGTAACCTTAAGCTCCTTCTCTAATTATTACTTTTATTTTTTTAGTATTTTAATCCTATAAGATAAGCTATAACTACTTAAAGTGCTTATACATATAAGTAAGGGAGGTAGAAAGCGGTTAGGTTAATTATCTATAGTTTAGGTACTACTTTAGTTATACTTAGGTATAATAACCTCTCTAGTAATATAATAAGTATTTATAGGTATATTACTTACTAGTCTAGTCGTCTAAGTAAAGCTTTTAGTCTATTAAATAATAGTAGGTAACTAAAGTAATAAGTAAACACGCTATAAATATAAAGGTAGGTCTCTAATATTACTAAAGCTAAAAGCTGCTCCCTTTAAGTTCTTCTTTTTACTCCCTTAATCCTATACGCACTTACTTTGCCTGTATATAAACCTAGCTACATAACTTACTGCGCTTTATACGCGCTCAGTCGCTGCGCCCTTGCGCGGACACAAGGTCACGTGATGTACGGCCCCACCCTTCCCAATCCGTCTGACTACCTCTGATATAAATCTTATTTTAGTATATAGGACTTAATATCCTTTAGACCTCTAAGGTCTATAAATACTATAGGGATATATAGATAAGTCTTTCCTATAGTTATAATAGCTATAATAATATCTTTACTATACCTATAGTTAATATTAGTGCTAATAGAAAAAAGGCTATTAAGTAGAAGTTAATCTAGTATATTCTTATTATTTCTTATAAATATAGTTATTATAAAGTAGTAGCTATTTATCTAAATAAGTATAATATATACCTTATTAAAAAAGGTTTATTTTATAGTAAGGTTAAAAGCTTATATACCTAGCTTAATAGGTATTAGCTTTAGACTATTCCTTTTAGTATAAAAATATAAGATAATATTTATATTTACTTTATTATTAAGGATCTCTATAATTAGCTTATTTTAATTAAGGTAGTTTTTACTTACTTAAACTCTAATTTTAAAGTGTAAGATAATAAAAGTAAAGACTATTATTATAAGCTTTTTAATATTAGTTATCTTAATTAGATTAACTTTAGCAGTTTTAGTAATAAGGTTAGGAATTTCCTTATTATAATAGTTAATAATTTTATTTTTTATTTTTAATTCTTTATAGAAAGGTCTTTAATTAGGTTATCTATAGCCTTAATATAAATATTACTATACCTTTTAAAATCTAAAAGGTCTTATACTAAAGCTATTATATCTTATTTAAACTGTAGCTAGATCTATATAACAGTACTAAAAAAGATAAAGATAGTACTACTGATTTTTTAAAATACAGCTTATATACTTATAATATAGTTATTAATATTACCTTAATTAAGTACTTTTTTAACTTTTCTATAGGTTTAGTTAACTATTAGAGGTAGTATTATAAGTAGTAGGTTTTAAGTATTAACTATCTTTAGGTAGGTATCTATTAAATCTAACTTTATATTTAAAATACTATTTTATTAAGATAACAGTTTAGATATAAAACTTTACCTAACTATATACTGTTTTATTTAATTAAGCTAGTAAAGAACTTTTTTTAGTCTAAAGGATTAAGTAATAGTGTTAACTTAAGAAACCTAAAATACCTTAACGTAAGATAACAGTATTATACTAACTAAAACTAAGTTAGTTCTAGCGTCTTATAAGAGCTTTAGCTAATAAGATTTAAATATATTAGTATATAGGCGCCTAATTCTATTTTTAAAGATAGCCTTAGTAGCTACTATTAAAATAAGGTATTAAGAGTTATTAGTAATATAGACTAAAATCTAAGGTCTATCTAGTTACTAGTAATACTATAAGTTAGTAATAATAAAGTTAAAGACTTTTATAATTAATATTAAAGGTATTTATAAGACACTATATTTATAAACTAAGTAGTCTAATATAATTAGACTAGCTTTTTTATTTTTTAATAACTAAAAGTACTTCTAGTAATACTTACTATTATAACTATTATATTAATACTAGTTAAGATAGCCTCTCTAGAATCTAGGTCTTATCTAGAGAGTTATATTCTTTTAGTAAGATAACTATAAGTATTAATAGGTATTATAAGGTGGTCTAAAAGTATTAACTAAATATACCTATAAGAATATATCTAGTTATTATTTTATCTTTAAGGATATTAAAAAAGCTAGGTTTTATATAGATATTACTAGATCCTTAATAGTAGTTACTAATAGTAAGTAAATATCTTTAACTTTAGCTATAAAAGATTTAACCTAATTAGTTTATTATACTAACTTTACTACTATAGATAAGGCTTTAGGTCTTATAGTTATTTTAACTAAACTTTACTTACTTAAAAAAGAGTCTATATAGCTACCTTTATATTATAACTTCTAGCCTACTTAAGATAATATAGTTTTCTTAAAGGTATTAAAATTACTTTTTTTAAATAACTAAGTAGGGGTAGTCTATATCTAAAAGGCTATAACTAGAATAATAGCTTTATTATACCGTTTAGTAATAAGCTTTATAAGCTTATAGTTACTTATAACTAGCTTTCTTTTTACTTTAGCTTTTATAATAATACTTTTAACTTTTTAAAATAGTAAGATAATTCCTTTTAGTAAATCTTTTTATTACAGGCAAGGAGCGTAGGGTTAACCCTTTATAGTAAGAAGTGCTTAACTCAGGCTAAAAGTAACTGTAGTAGCCGGTCTCTAGATAAATACAGAGAAAAGCGCTTAGTAATAGCGTTAGTATAAGCACTACAGCCACCAGCCACTGTTACCCTAGCCACAGAGGCTGTATAAGACCTCTTATAATATACCCCCCTAGTTATAAAGATATTTATAACTAGACTATATATAATTACCTTATGTAGATAGTTAATAAAAGAAAAGCTTTTATAAAAGGTGTTTATACTTATAGATAAAAAAAATAACTAGTAGCTATTCTAGTTTAATTAATAATAGTAGTTTTATTCCCTTTATAATTAATTTTATACTTATAATAGTGTTATTTATAGCCGTTATTATTATTATTTATAGGTATATTATTTTAAAGAAGGAGCTCCTTTTAAAAATTAAGAAATGCCTTAAGCTGTTACCTAGTAGCAGCTATACTAGGTTAAAATATTCCTTTAGGCTGCCTACTTATTTTAATTTTTCTTCCTCTTTATTAACCCTTATAAAAATCGTTTTTATAAGTCTTTAAATAAGTTTAACCTATATATAACTAATTTTATAGCTAACACCTTATTATAAACAGTATATAAATATATATATATATACACTATACTGCCTTTTAAAAAGAAGGCTGCTGCCGCCTATACTGCCGCTATATATGCTGCTAACTATACCGCCTATACTGCCTAAGCTACCTCTAAAGAGATAGATAAGCTTACTAGAGAGGAAGGTAATAGGGAAGCCTCTTATAGAGGTAACCTTTACCTTTCCTCCTTAGCTTTAGGTAAAGCTTTATATAATCTTAAAGCTAAGCGTATAGCCTAAGCTAAAGTAGCTGTATAAGTAGCTACTAAGGTAAAGGCTATATAGAAGGCTAAGATTACTACCGCTATTAAGGCTGTTATTACTACTGCCTTTAGTAAGTTATTATAAACCTTTAAGTATTTTTAGATTTATATTACTAACTTATTTATTTTAGTTAAAAAAAAAAAAGGTTAGTCTATAGACTATACCTCTACTAGCAGCTAAGACCCTATCTAAGCCTAAAAAGGCCGGTTTAGCTTTATCTATATCTATACCTAAAGGTAAAGGTAAGGGTAAGGCTAAAGCGGTAGATAAAAAGGTAGGTAAAAAGCTTAAGGCTTTAAATCCCCTTCTATATACTGCTTACTTTTACTTTATAATCTTAAGTAAAAATACTAAAGTATACTATATACGTTTTACTACTATAAAGGAGGCTACCTATATTAAAGGTAAGTACTTTAAGTATACTGCTAACAGTTATACCTATAAGGAGGCGCCTAAGTCAGCTATAAGATTTATCTTAAAGCTTTTAGCCCTTTTTACTTAAAGTAAAAAAGCCTTTACTTTTATAAGTTTAGTCTTAATATATTAATATATTAGATCTTAATTAACTATTATCTCTAGAAGCTAAGCTATACCTATAGTAATATTTATAAGGCTTTCTATAAGGCTAGTAAAAAAGGTAATAAGGAGGAGAAAGAAGAAGACTTTTAAAGCGTTATTCCTAAAGGTCTTTAACTTTTTTTAAACCTAAGCCTAGATCTCTTTTAGCTAGGAGGTAATAGTAACGCTTTAGTATACCTTACCTCTCTAGTTATAAAAGGCTATATAATCTTTAACTTTATTAAGCAGGAGATTATAGTCTTTTATTACTACTAGTAATTAACTCTTACTATATACTGCTTTTAGGCGTTTTTATTTTTTCTTTTAGAAACCTTATAAGGTAAAGTCTTTTTAATAGCCTATAGGCTAGAGTTATAGTCGCCCTTTAGGGTAGGAATTAGTTTTATATATATCTAGATAGGCTAGACTATAGCCCTAAATTAAGTCGTTTTCTTTTACTATTTTAAAGCTTTTTTATAATTATTCTATATATATTAGTTAAGTTAAAATACACTTTAAAGTCTAGAAACTTTTTTTATAAGAGATTCTTTATTAGACTGTCTGCTAGTATATCTTTTATAGCTATATACTTTATTTCTAGGCAGCTAATAGCGTATTTCTAGTAAAGCTATATATTCTAGATATTTATATAATAAAGGCAGGTTATAATCTTTTTATTAGTTATTATAACTAGTCTAATTATCTACTTATTATTATAAAAGACAGTATAAGGCTGTTTAAAGTTAAAAGCCAGCTTATAAAAAAGTCTTTATAGCGTTATAACTTTTTTTTACTACTTCCTATAGAGAGAAAAGCTCTACTTTAGTTATTAAGGTTATTATTATTAGCTGTCTTAAGGCCTTTTACTAGATTAGTCCTCTAAAGAGTGTTATAATAAAGCCTTATAATAATCTATATGTTTCTTTATTATCTATATAAAAAGCGTTACTTAT
>MU843922.1:0-13969 GCA_030867255.1 Colletotrichum somersetense | reverse complement strand
TAGTAAACAGCAAGTCAATGTCGTCTGCGTTGTCGACAATAAGAAGCCAGTTGCCGGCGTCGTCGCTTTCTAGGGCCGCCTTGACCAAGCTTTTTGCATCCGCTTGGTCATCCTCGATATCTCGGATACCAAGCGCTCGGCCGATCTCGCGGTACGCGTTCTCAAACATGACTGTAGTAACAGCCAGAACACCGAGCAAAGTACCTGCGTCACAGTGAAAGACGGGCACTCGAACGCAATTGCCATGGCTGATCGGGTCGTAGTGCAGTGTCCTCTGGCACCCTGGGGGCTAATCGCTTTATTGCAGTTGCCCGTTGCTATGTATCCGGCTGTATTTGGTACTGGTTGAGACTTCATCAGAAGAGAGACGGGCAGACAGGAGTGCATCCGCTGCCGCCCTTACACACTGTATTACCCAAGGAGGAATGGTTGTGTCCAGGTTCCATAAGGTCGGTGGGGCCCGCGGTCACCGAATTCGTTCCCGGGGGGGCACCACCCAGCGTACATGTACATCAGGGCTTTTCAGAACGTCCGTGAGAGGATCAACACCTCGGGCGGTTGCGGTACTGATTGGTTGGCCCGGTAACAAGGATCATTCAGCCAGTCTGCGGCCACACCGTAGGCTACAAGTTCAGCGTCGACTTTGGACGGCGATTGAGCACGGCTCCATTCGCCCGACAGAGATGCAGCCTGAGGCACTAATACAGTGTTGTGGCCTCCCATCATGCTTAGATACATTGTACTAGTGTATAGAAGCAGGGCCCCTTTGTACGACATACTGATTCCAGGTCTAGCGCGTCACGCTGGCGCTTAATCGACCTAGACCTGACGGGGCTAAACATTGCATGCACTTCGCCTACAGCTCCTTACATATAAAGTTTGGCTTGATTCTAACGCTGTCGCGGGGCCATAACGTACCAGAGAAGTTCATCATCTAGCATATTACTACATCATGGAGAAATTTCTCCGCGACTCAATTTCTTCTCTCATCAGTGCAGTCGAAGCTGTGAAATTCCATCACAATTCATCCGCGACTTCCTGGTGGAATTACGATCGTTGAACCAAGTCACACACTATACAGCAAAGCATCGGATCTACATGAGATGGACAGCATGGAAGCCACTCAGCTGTTGTGTACCGGCTTGGACGAAAGTCAAATGAGCGACAAACAAAGCAGGACACAGTTGCTCGAGCACCTCACTTATCTGCCGCTGGCTATACGACAGGCGTCGGCCTACATGGCCGCCAACATGAGTGTAACTGTGTCCAAGTACCTTGAGTATTGCAAGGCCAGTGACGAAAGACTGATGAAGTTGCTGAGCAAGGACTTCGAAGACCAGGATCGATATGAGGCTATCCGAAACCCAGTGGCTACGACGTAACGTATGGCCTCAGGAAGGGCACCACGCCCCAGACAGGGGTATCTAGCACAGTACGGTTAGCACAGGTAGAACTTACAGGGGTCAGCGAAAAGGGCTTCATGTCATGTTCTACACTCTTTTCTCTCTCCGCACGGACGCCTGCCCTCTTGGCACCAACACAGTACGATCTGACACCGCTATACCGACCCACCAAGGCTCATTGCTTACAGGTTTCCGCCCCACCTGGTCGAACTGTCTGCAAACTGAATTATGCACAGCATTAATATCTCCTGAAGCTATGCTGCCGCCATTCCTATCGCTTACAATCAGACTGTTTGACATGATGTTTGCGACGGTTTTTTTGGGGGGGTTTTTTTTTTCGGTTCTACACACAACACAAATACAATCACCGCAACTTAAGAGCATAGCTAGGACTCTACTGTATGCAGGTTTGTAGGTTCAACGGCCAGAGTACAGACTTGCATATGATGAATAATAATGAAAATGCCAAACGAAGCTGGTACACTGCCTAAGAGCGATCCCTCATTGTTGATCTGATCCGCAAAGCGATGAAGAGTGCAATGTCATGTGACGCAGCAGATGGCTTACTTTGCGTCGCTCATCAGCCGACGCCTTTTGCAGCTCTTTGGGCTAGAATCAGCAACAGCAACGTCTGTTTCTTCTGAACGGAGCACTAAGTGGGTCTTTGCTGATTAGATCCGTGCACAATAAAGAGCCAAAGCTGGCTCCTGTGTCCTTAATGCCAGGATCAGATTTTGGAGAACAGCACTTTTGGATTACCTGGCCAGGATTATCAAAGTGGGGATCAGGCTGGTGCCACCGGTCGCTTATAGCTCACAGCTGGCGGTAATCATCGGAATTGGCTTCTTTTGCAGGTGGAGACACGTCCTCCAGAGCAGCTTCCTGCGTTTTCGTCTTTTTTATTTTATTTTAATTTTCTTTCCCATTGCAATCACCATCTCCAGCAACTTGATCTGTGCTGATCCAAAACTCGCTCTGCGGATATGCTACACCTCATTATAAGCAATGGCCCGGCCAAGTTCCCTTCCAGGCTGTTGATGTGGGATCCGTTTGCTTTTTGTGGTTGGCCGCTTTCATCTAAGTAGAGACCATCGACTAGGCCAGCCCTTCACCACCATGTCTGAAAACCGATTCGCTGATCGAGATGTTCGAAGCCCCTCCGTCTTTGACCTCGATGAAAGTGAAGAGTCAGAACATGGCGACTCTTCTCGTCGGAGCAGATCAGCTGCTTGGCAGGACGACATATCGGTTCATGAGCTATCCGAGTTCGGCGACGAAGAGCACAACGATCCACAGCCCACTCATGTCCCCTACGCGGTCGAATGGAAGCTGACTGCCAACAACCGAATGATCACCAAGGATTCCGATCAAAACATCATCGCCTCGCCTGAGGTCTTCTGGAAGACGCGCTTGAGGCCAAAGTTGAGGGACGTGCTCAATAGGAAGCTGCCGTCGACGAAGACCTTTGAAGCCGTGGACACCGATGTTGTCGTGTCGGTCACCGACCGCGCACAGCGCGACCTCGTCAAGCGGTTTGATGAGCTTGATGTCAACTGGTCAATGTTAGAGACACAACTACAAGCATGGAGTCATTTGACCCAAGTCGGGAAGTGTCTCCGAATCGACTTGTCCTTTAACTACATGCAGACGCGGCAAACACGACAAACACGTCTATCGGGCGATACGCGGGCTCAACGAAATAACAAGCGAGGGCGCTCATCGGTCTCTGATCAGATGTTGTCCGACAGAGATTTGCAACTTAGTGCCGAGCAGTCAAGCACTGGCCTGCCGCTGGTCTGGCCAGACGTGTATAACTTGATGCGATGCACCGGGCCGCCTTGTCGCGCAGGGCCGTATTGCTGGCGCGATTCCGCAACCAGCAGACACTATCGACTGAAGACACACCACCTGAAAACGCTTGTTGAGCATGTAGAGCAGGGCGGTCTACTGCAGGGTCACGACGATGTACCTGACTCGCTCCGACATCAGTTATATACTGAAGAGCAGCACCAACGAGAACGTCAACGCCGGCGGACGATGCCGTCTATAGCGAGCGAGCCGACCGACCCATCCGTTGACCTCGTATCGCAATCGGCTCAGACCTATGTCGTTTCCCCATCGGCTTCGACAACTGCGGCAACGGTACTATCCAGTATTCCCAACCGTCTGGAAATCCCAGGGCTACGTGACGATGCCATAAGAGAGTATAGCGAATGGCAATGCTCCCAGGTTCGCGGCGAGGACCTCAAGATGGACTTCAGGATGGCCTGCGAGCTGGCTCTCAAGGACGGTCTCGACCTTGAACTGATACACAAAGATCCGGATACTGGTGTCTTCATTTAAGGGGGCGTCAGAAGAGGGGTTGCAATGAGATTCGTTGGCGACGTTGAGGACTGGGTCAAGCGCTACAGCCGCAACTAAACCTTAGACCTCTACATCGGCCGACACTGCACGCCATCACGGTTCCTCGATCATATGCCCCGCATTCCGGAAATGGCCCTCCGCACTCGCCCTCCTAGCCCCGACAACGTCGACACACCATTGTAGGAATTTTCCAAAGTCTTGGTGCGGGAGGTCTTCGTACTCTGGCCATGTCCGTTTGAGAAATGCTCTGAGCTCTGAGAAAAACTCCTCGATCGGGTTCAAGTCGGGCGAATAGGGCGGAAGGTAGACGAGCTTGACCCCCGCATTCAAGCACATCTGCTTGAGCCTGTCTGAGTGGTGGATGGAGGCATTGTCCATAACGAGAACCGACTTCGGCTCCGGCCACCTGCCACAGTGGCATAGCAGTTGCGCGATAAAATCTTCAAACATGGCGCTGTCGGTCGTCCCTTGAAACACGCGTGACAATACAATACCGTCCTGGGCGTAGGCAGGCAAGATCTGATGTCTGCGTTCACGGCGAAACCGCGCTCGTTGAACAGGGGCCACTCCCCGCGGCGACCATCCAGTGCGCCTGAAGCCAGCTCGCTTGTCACATCCAGACTCGTCGATATATACCAGGTGATAAGACTGGAAGTCGGAGAGGTTATGTAAGTGATAATCACGCAGTTCGTCGTTCCGTTGCTTGGCCACTTCACGGATCGTTTTCTCCGACCAGCCTGCCGACTTTAGAGCCCGACCGATGCTGTACGTCGTAGTAAGAACGTCGAACTTGTTCCACAAGAAAGTAACCATTTCGTCCTGGTACCAATACGGCTTTTCTAGTAGATGCGCAAGTAGTGCCTCGAGCATAGGCTGTGTGATGGACCGCGGCCGACCGACCGCGTTCGGCGGGGCTTTCGTCGTTCCAAAGCATCGAAGATTGGATCTGATGTGGCTGATGGTGCGGGTGCTGCACCCGACGAAACAAGCCATCTGGGCATTGCTAAGCGACTTACTGAGAATCATATCACGGATGAAGAAATGCTGCGAGATTGCAAGATTGGGTGCCATGAGTGGCAGGAAAATGTGTTGCAGAGAAGAGGGCGGTTGACAGCAAATCCATAGTTCGGGAATGCCACATAAGCTTGGCTTCTACAAGATTCGATGCAGACGTAGCGCCTTGGCATTGTGGGACATTGTCGTCTTCACTGAGAGTCGGCTACGTACGTAATCTAAAGCTCAAGTAGAATAGCGCTATGTTTTCGGGTCAATATTCTTGCGACGAGGAGTGCTACTCATAGTTTTGTTAAATGCTTTGACTGCTATTACTGTATTATCCGCACATCTCGTTGTGCTGTAACCGCTGTCATCGTTTTGCAGCTAACAATCATTGTTCAGTATTGCCTTGGGGTATTATTGTTTGGTCGAGCTAATCATCCGCACATAGGAGGAAGTGTTCTGTACACTTTGCAGTCATATGACATGGGTCTGATTCGCCAACGACGCACCACTCAGCCGCATAAGGCTGCTAGTTAGGACGTCAACCACCCCTCAACTCCGTCAGCATGGAGAATGATTAACTTCCTCGTCAAACTTCTCAGCTCTCAACAACAGAGCATAGTATACTCTGCGCGACACGGCACGACAAGTCTCACCGATACTGATCAGATGCACACCGACGAGGTACGACAATTCCTTGCCTTCGACAACTTGCGATGTCCAGCCACCCTCGACCACTCCGTTTCGAAGACTTCCGCATCGCTGTGATATGCGCACTGCCCCGCGAATACGATGCCGCCATCCTGGCTTTCGATGAGATATGGAACGATGAGGAAGATAGGCGCAGGCCCGCGCTCAGGCAACATAACAATCACATCTTGGGGCGGATTGGGGTTCATAATGTTGTTTTGGTTCTCCTCCCCAATATGGGCAAGGTCAGCGCGGCTAACGAGGTGGTCCGGCTTCGATCCATCTACGCTAAAATGGAGCTGGCCTTTTTGACCGGCATCTGCGGGGGAGTGCCTAGGCCGGGAACAGATAATGAGATACTGCTCGGGGATGTGATTATCAGTAAAAGTATCGTGCAGTATGACCTAGGCCGACAGTATCCTGGCGAGTTCAGCAGGAAGAACACCATCGATGACAACCTTAGCCGACTAAACAAAGACGTTCGTTCTTTTCTTGCCACTTACGAAACACGGCACGGCCGGAGCGATTTGCAGCGCCGGATCACCGAGATTCTAGCGCAAGTCCAACAGATAGCCACCGATGCAACAGGCGGATGCTGCTATGACCGTCCTGCGGCTGAAGGAGATATCCTTTTCGAGCCGAACTATCTCCACAGGCACCGAGATCAGTCAGGCTGTAGCTGCGGTGAATCTACTATGTGCGATGGGGCGATCAAAGCGTCATGCAGGGAGCTTGGTTGTGACATTCGACATCAAGTGCCAAGGACACGCCTTGAGTTCACGGGATCAGATTCGCGAATACATGTTGGGTGCATCGGTTCGGGTGATACGGTGATGAAATCAGGCGAGCACAGGGATCAGGTTGCGGCAAAGAATGGTATTGTTGCCTTTGAGATGGAGGGGGCAGGGGTTTGGGAGGAGATGCCGTGCATCATTGTCAAGGGAGTTTGCGACTACGCAGACAGTCACAAAAACAAGCTGTGGCAGGACTTTGCTGCTGCGATGGCGGCCTCGGCGACGAAGGCGCTTGTCGAGCGTTACATGCCCAGGGTTACAATGACAAGATGTAAGTGATCAAGCTTAGAAGCCCTTAACTTCGCTAACGAACGATAGCAGGTAGCAGTTCAGATGACTCTGCTTTTGCTATGTTTACGCTTGCCCCTGTTGTGTCAGGCGCCGGTGGGGTGAATCACTTCGTTGGTAGAGCCGATGAACTCAGACGTCTGCATGAGGCGCTAGAATGGACAGGCGAGCGCCGCACTGCCGTTCTGCATGGTCTAGGCGGCATGGGAAAAACTCAGTTGTCGGTAGAGTATACGAAAAGGCACCGGAGTGATTACTCGGCTATACTTTGGCTCAACGCAAGAGACGAAACATCACTAAAGCAAAGCTTTCAACAAGCAGCCCAGCGAATCTTACGGGAGCACCCAACTGTGGCGTATATACAGAATGCTATGGCCAATCGAGACCTTGACGAGGCGGTGGAGGCAGTAAAGCGATGGCTGGATGAAGCGAGGAACGACCGTTGGCTTGTCATCTACGATAACTACGATGATGTCAAATTTGGTAGCCACAGCGGTACGGATCAAAGTGCCGGACATGGTGTGGAGGAAAGTACGGATGTGTCCAGCAAGACAAACCAACCGGAAGCAGCAGGTTCGAAAGCGTAAACCGTCCGCAAAGGTCAGAGTGGTTGAGCAAGTCAGCTACCAGGACAATGCTGAGCCTAAAGAGGAGATCAACAAGCTTTCGAATCTCGTCCAGGACCTCCTACGACGGGATGCCGAGAGGGAACAATTCCTACAAGACTGCTTGAAGAAGATCGAATCCTTGGAAAGAGAGCTCCAGGAGGAGAAGCAGCGTTCAGACCGGCAACAACGTGGTCTAGCAAGGTCCATGCATGCTGGTAGCACAGGACCCAGCGAGTCCGCCCTCAGTCTCCAAGGGCATCCCTTCCACACAGCCCAGAAACAGCCGCCCCCAGTTCGGTCCTACGCGAAGGTGGCGAGCCAACCACTTACCAGAAAGCCGGATGAACCAACGCCAGCAAAACAAGCCGCAAACCGGGCGGCCTCGAAAGACCTACGCGTCTTCGCGCGTCTCCCACTCGAAAGCCCGCTCCGCAACGAGAGAGCCTACGACATATACGCCTTCGTCCGAGAAAAGCTAAGTCCCCAAGCCCGAGGAGCCCTCAAAGGAATCGATCATGTCAAGACAGGACTGGCACTCCTACCTTCATCAGCGGATGGCGCAAAAGTCCTGCTAGAGAACAGAGAACAGATTGCTGCCCTTCTCCAGGCACAGGCGGTCGAGCAGCGCGACACCTGGATCCGGGCCTATATCGCAAACGTCCCTTTCACTAGGCATTGTCTGCTAAACAACACTGAGCTGGAGATCACGACCGAGGAACTCCTTGAAGAGATACAGATCGCGACGAAAGTCAAGCCCGAAAAGGCATACTTCTCCAGGAAAGACGAAGTCGAAAGGCTAGGCACGGTGACAGCCTGGTTCAAGGCGGAAGCCGTGAGGCAACTACCAAGGCGCCTCCGTTTGATGGGGGCCAGCGTTTTCGTGAACCTGCAGTTTCCGAAGGAAAAGAGGTCCCCTCAATGCCACCGCTGCGGCGGCTTTCACAACGAACGAACGTGTACCAGAAGGAAGAGATGCCTCAAATGCAGCTCGCCCTCCCACACGACCGACCAACACCGGGCACCTTGTGGTGGCACTGAAGGACACGATGGCTGCGACTGCCCCTTTAAGTGTCCGTCATGCAACGGCCCCAATGCCGCCTTCGATGTGACTTGCCCTATCAAACCAAAAGTGGTGAAGGGCATAGTCCAGAGAAGAAACAAGGCACAGCTACGGGCCGTCCGAGCCGAGGGGGAAAGATCGTGGAGATTTGCGACCCAGCAGTCGCATCAACAATCCCGAGAAGGAGGAGAAGAGATGGACTGCAACCAAGCAAATGAGCGACATCAGGGGAATGCGGCCCTCTAGAGTGCTGCAGATCATGCAGGCGAACGTGGCCAGACGACCACTCGCACACGAAACGGCACTGAATCTAGCCCACACGGTCCATGTCGACATACTGCTACTACAAGAGCCCTCTATCCGCTCGGAAGAGAGAAGACTCACAAGATGCCACCCGGGTTTCGAGATGTTCACCCCAGTGGACAACTGGGTCGAAGAAAGACCCAGGGTACTCACTTACCTCCGCAGAGGAACTGGACTACGGGGCGTACAAACACGCCCACTGCCCAGTCCATCCACAGACCTGCTCTTCCTACAACTCCTGGCGGGAATGCGGGAAGTCCTCACAGTCATCAACGTGTACAACGCCCCCAGTCGCGCGCTGCGACCCGGCCAAGCGGTTAGGGATATCACGACAGCCTGGCAACCCGGACACCAGGAACGCGTGCTGGCCGCGGGGGATTTCAACCTCCATCACTGGACCTGGCAGCCCGAGGCGGCAAGCTCCTCTGACGCTGATGCGCTAGTAGAATGGGCAGAAGCCGTCGGCCTAGTCCTCCTGTCGCCGATAGGTGAAGCCACACATAAGGGCGGCAACACGCTAGACCTAGCCTGGGCGTCCGGCAGCCTCCACGGGGCATCTACAAGCATAGAAACGTCCCTACATACAACGTCAGACCACGAAAGCCTGCTTACCCGGGTCCCCTTGGCCCTAGCCGACTCGCCCGACCCAACCCCGGGCAGGTTCCGGCTTGACACGATGGACGAGAAGCTCTTCCTCGACATCCTCCAGCGAAACGTACATCCCATGCGCCATACTGCAAGCAACGCAAGAGATCCACAGGCGTTGGACATGCTAGCAAAACAGCTCACAGATTGCCTCAGAGAAGCGCTTACGGCTTCGACAAGGCGCGCGTTCGGCAGAGGACCTGGGAGACCATACTGGAACGAGGACTGCAGGCGGAAACACCGAGCCTACACGGCCAAGAGAGCAACTGTGGCAAGACTCTGCGCTCTGGTAGTAGAATGTCAGTGGGAGCGAAACGAGGAGGACGCCCTGCAGCAGGACTTTCTCCATCAGCTGCGGCACTCCAAGGACGCTTACTGGAGAGGAAAGATCGCAGCCTCCACTGGCAAAGACCTGTTTGAAATGGTCAGGTGGCACAAGGCCAAGGGATCCTTTCAGACCCCCCCACTCCGAGATGGGAGCAGTCCAACCACGCTCATCTCACAACCGAAGGAGAAGCGGGATCTGTTCGCCCGCGCTCTCCTCAGAAATGCTGCTATCTCCGCGGACATATCAGCAGTGGGCCCAGGACCTCGTCTGGAGGCCAATCTTCCGTTCCCACATGTTACAAAAGACGAGGTACAAACGTCCATTTTCTCTGCGGGAAGCACCACTCCCGGGTCCGATGGAGTCACAACTGCCGTTCTTAAGACGGCATGGCCTGTTATCGAGGACATCGTCTTCTCGCTCTACAGCGGATGTATACGCGAGGGCTGGCATCCTACCTGTTTCAAAGAATCCATCCTAGTCATCCTGCCCAAGCCGGGCAAGAGAGACAGGGCGCTCCCGCGCTCGTATAGACCCATTGCGCTGTTGTCTGTGCTCGGAAAAGGCTTGGAGAGACTCATCGCAAGAAGGCTTGCCTGGATCACAGTCAAGTACCGGGTACTGCACGACCAACAGTTTGGGGCCCTCCCCCTCCGCTCGTGTAGCGACCTCATCGCCGCTGCCATCTACGATATCGAGTGTGCCTGGCAAAGGGGTCTTGTCACCTCTATGCTCACGCTCGACATCAAAGGGGCCTTCGACGCTGTGCTGCCAGGGAGGCTGATCCGACGCCTCCGACGCCAAGGATGGCCGGAGAACCTCGTGCAGTGGGTCTCGAGCTTCGTCCTCGGGAGAAGAGCAAGAATAAGGCTAGACGGGGAGATGGGAGACGTTTTCGACCTCGAGTGTGGGCTACCACAGGGCTCACCCGTGTCCCCCATCCTCTTCATGCTTTACATCGAACCCTTATTTAAGCTGGGCACTGTTCATCCGTGCAGGAAGCGATCTTGGTTTGGCTACGCCGACGACATTGCCATCACGGCAAGCTCAACCTCACTAGAGGACAACTGTGTTCTGCTAGCGAAAGAATGGCATGAAGCCCAAGAGTGGGGGGCGTCAGAGGGAATCACTTTCGACACCGACAAATCCGAGCTCATCCACTTCACTAAGAGACCAAAAGATGGAAACCCGCCAATAACCGTCAGACTGCTAGATGGGAGACAGCACACAGTCCAGGCCGTCAATCAAGGGGCCTCCCTGCGATGGCTTGGGGTCCACTTCACCGTCTGGGGCGCGCCGGCCTACCTGCTCTGCCGTGCTATGACCTCCTGCGTACTACCCATCCAGTACTATGCATCAGAGGCATGGTGGCCGGGCAGGAATCGGATCAAGAATGGGCACATCGCCTCGAACGGGGTCAACGGTCTACTCCGCCAACTTGACATCACACAAGCCAAAGCCATTAGAGCTGCACTCCCTGTGTATAAAACGACGCCTGTGCCGATCCTACAGCGCGAAGCTGCCCTGCCGCTGGCAGAGGTGATATTAGACGCCAAGCTCTACAAAGCCTCTGTGAGGATCCATCGCCTTGACGAACGACACCCCCTCCGAACGAGGCTCAGAGACAGGCCCGGACTGGACTCGAGACTGCGGCGAATGGCAAGCCTCGCCGATGTAAATGCTGAACACATCGACCCGCTAGACCTACCACCTTGGGAGCGCTTAGCTGACTGGCACACAGCCCTTAGCATGGTCGGCTATGATCCTAGGAAGACCAAAGAAGATCTGGCCATCGCCTTTACAGACAGATTGGGAACATTCTCAAGGCGGGACATCGTTGTCTATACTGACGACTCTCAGATGTTGGACGGTAGCAGAACCGCCGCCGGAGCAGGCTGGGTAGGGTACCAGGCCACACAGCAGATCTTCCGGGGATCGGAACCGCTCGGCCACCAGACGGAGGTCTTTGATGCAGAGGCGCAAGCCGCTTTCCGGGGCCTGCTGGAAGCCATGAGGTCTCCCACGGCGCGGATGGCAGACAACGTTCACATCTGCCTCGATAACCTCGCAGTCGCAGCCAAGCTCGTTACGCGGAGTGCAGGAAGCAGCCAGGCTAGATTGAGGGCCTTTGGCAGTCTCGCCTACTCTTGGACACAGAGACGACGGGCAAGCTGGACGATGCCAGGCAGAGTATACATTTGGTGGTGCCCTGGACACACGGGTATACCAGGAAACGAGGAGGCAGACGCTCTAGCCAAGGAGGCCTGCAAACAAACCCCAGAATCATATCCACGGCCTACATTGGCGCACTTAAAACGGCAGTCTAAAGGGGTCGCTATCCAAGTCTTCTCTAAAAGATGGCCTTCACTGTGCCCTCGGCAGTATGCCGACCTTGGGATAGTTCCCCATGCCAAGCCCCCCGAGCTTCGCCTTCCTCGGCACCTGCTGGGAAGGCTGTATGCAGCAAGATCACATCACGGAGACTTCGCAGCGTACCACGAGAGGTTTGGCCATCAAGACGCACTGCTCGCCTGCAGCTGTGGTAGACGCAAAAGCCCAGTGCACTTCTACTTCTGCAAGCGTGGCCGGAAAGCCACACCACACCATCTCCGCCAACGTATGGCGAAAGCAAGCATCGATTTTCTGCTTGGCTCTGCAAGGGGAGCCTCCCTTCTATGCGAATGGATGGAGGCGACCAATTTCTTCTCTGAAATCTGCCCGAGTCACTGGAACAATGAACAGGAACGTTAGGTGAAGGCGGGGGCCTGTAAAATAGTTTAGATTAGGATAGACCATGTCGGCATTGCCCGGCACGTCCCTCTTCACTCTGGACGTTAAATACATCATCATCATCATCATCAGGAGATCGACACATGAGCGCTCAGCCAACGCGTTCATGAGCGCTCAGAAGATGCATGGGATAGCGCTCAGTCACAGCAATAGGACTTGTATATATAGGATGGACTTGGACGCACTCAAGGACAGACTTCCATAGCTCTTCAGCAATCAACTTGTGATACATTCTCTGAATACCTTTCAGTATCCAACTTAGTGATTTATCGACAAGAAGCTATACGAGCTCCCCCTACGCCTATTGACCACCCGACTGATCACCGAGTGATCAACAGACCAGCAGACCAACATTACTGTTACCGAGTATCGACCTCAGCTATACTATTAGCGGAAACCCTACTGTCGGATTACTGACCGTAACAGTTCATGCACATGATACGAATGAATCTTCAAACACTCGCTGTAAGTCTTTCACAGACTAAACTGACCCTTACGACGAGACTAAGACTGACTTACTACTAGACTGCCCCCACACAGCATTCTGGAAGAATGATCCGCGAAGTTGTTCTAGACCCCGAGAGAGTATTGAAGTTCGGGTTCTTGTGGTGTCCAATGAATGATTTTTCAAGAATGATTCAATTCAACATGTATTTTTCATGCTTTATATTAAAATGTCACTACTAGCGACAAAGCTACCTAAAGACTTTCTTGTCACGACCTTCTGGGCGGCCTCCTTATATTTCTTAGGCTGTCTGAATTTGGCTATCTGTACATTCTCTACTTATTTACACCCTAAATTTCTCTACGCCTCCCGTTCTACAGTGTTATCCGTCAGGAAGAAAGAAATATCGTAGCACATGCAATAGCACATAATATACCACAATGTAACAGTTCTAGATGTTATGTCGCTATTTCCATCATAGCAGTCTGTATTGTATAATATTCAATTCAAGCGAACAATCTTTACTCAGACATATTTCTACCTAGAGCTATACTTATTTTTATCCCCTAATTTACTTATAATTCACACTAGCATACTGAGCTTCGTTGATGAAGACGGTGTCCTTAGACTTGACACCTGCGTACTGAGCCTCGTTGATAAAGACAGCATCTTCAGGCTTCACGCCAGTATTCTAAGCTTTGTTAGAGACTCTATCTCTTTTAGAGAATTACTAATGTGTATCACGATTACCTTGAAGGACACAATTAATGCTGAGCTTGGTATGTGAGTGCACACGGGTACTGTTCAAGATGAAACTACTCGAGTTGGGCCTAAACAACAGACGCGAGGTGAGATGGGGAAAAAGTCCTTGATGTATATTTTTCCTTCCAGTCTAGAAGAAAGGGTGATCAAATTCTATCGAGAGCAGTACACTCTTTCCCCTCCTTCCTAGGTCTAGCTGCTATCTGTTATTCGCCCTCCCTTTGTAACTACTTAATCCGCCAGTAGGTTGAACTTATTGTCATAGCTGTTGCTCTTGGTGTCACACTTTATGAAAATACTGCTACTTTAGAGATCTCATAAACTTTAATTAATCCACCGGTTATAATATATGGATTATCTAGGGGCACGGTAATGGCGGCATTGTGTCGAGTCATCAGTTAACTCAACTACCCCACTTCCGAAACACCCCCGCATCCGAAACACCCGATTTCTCCTCCTTCACCACCATCACCACCTTTTTCAAACTATCATA